>QKMV01003971.1:0-10738 GCA_003287335.1 Lednia tumana
TAAATAATAATAATAATAACATTATCTGACTTGCAAGATCCAGTCTGACACCGTCAACACTGAATTTTGGTAATATTGAGAGTATGTCACATACTCAAATCCGAGCAACGCTTCTGAACAAGGCAACGTTGTCTTCCAAAAAGAGTGATACTGCTCACCTATATTAGTTAGTTTAAGTCATGGTAGTATTAAGTTAGCAGGATATTGCAGGAGTTACAAGATGCAACTCGTTTTAGTTTAGCTTTAGATGCATTCAATTGGCACGCTGACTGCTCAAATCAATTTGGGTTCACATTTTAACAAAATATCGACATGTCTTTAAGAACTTGCTATTCACTCTTGCTAATTTAGCCCAATCCAGGCTACAATGATTAAAAATATACATAAAAGAATACAAGATTGACAAATTAATACCAGTTCGGTAGGTAAGGCAGGCTATTAGTTATTATTTATGTTATTATTGACTTATTAAGTAACCAACAAAAGTATTGCTGCTACGCCTTTCCTACTACATAGACTCTTTCACCGAACATTCCCTTAAAGTCTGTCCAAAGACTATCAACTCTAAATGGCTTCAGGTAAAGACAGGCATCTTGTTGCCCATGGGTGTATCGATATTGATCCTGATTTTATTTACATCGGAAAGCGGGCTCAACCTTTTCCCGATGTTCACTTGAGGTCTATCTCTGGACTGTCAACTCTGAACGGCTTCATGTTTTCCAGCGTGGGCGTCTTGTCATCCAATGGCATATCTATCTTGATCCTGATCTTGTTCTGATCGGAAAGCGGCCTCGGGAAGGAACGAGGCACATCGCCGTTCTGCGGTGATGGAACAGGGGTGGTGGAGGGCGACGCCGGGGTGTAGGGAACGTAGATGCGTACGACGTCGGGCGACGGTGCTGGCCGGCCGCACGAATTGTCCGAGTCGTTACTGTGCGTGTCCAAACTGTTGTCGAGCGCCTGCGAGCGTGAGAACACCGACAGATCTGCCGTTGACGTGACGCTCGTGTCTGCCAACGAGCCTCCGTGGCGGCAGTCAAGCAGCGAGCTCGCGTCATCCAGGCTTGGGTCGTACGAGAACTTGGAACCTTGGCGGCGCAGAAAAGAGATTATCTTTTTGAGGTTAGAAATAGGATGAAATTAATGGAAAGACTTGGTCCTATAGTGATGACTGGTTATTGATTAACGATTATGAAGTAATATTGAGAAATGTAATTTAAGGGAGTGCAAAAGAAAAAACTTTGATTATTTCAAAACGTGAGTTACATTAGCTACTAACCTGGTTGCTTAAGGGGTTTAAATTTTTAACTGTTCTTTAATTCGGCAATGTAAGAATTATTTTTCTGGTATTTTTCAATGCATTAACATTTAAAATCTTAGCCCACTTTCTTCTGTCTTGTACAATCAATTTATTTCACTTCAATTTTCATAACTCAACATTTGTACTTAGGTAGTAGTTTCCTTCTAAATGAATATTTTGAGCCAAGCATCATGGAATTATCGGTGGTAGGATTGGGGATGGTGCGGTGCAGGACTCTCCGATCCAGAACGGTGTCGAGGCATGCTTGGCCTGGCAGGAAGAATCACAAAAAACAATCCCAAACTGTACATTTTAACCTAGTTCTTATAACTTATATAAGCATGCATAAAATAAGCTTGAGCATATAAGCATAGCATAAGCTAAACTTATATAAGCAATCACATTAAGCCACTAACCACTTATTAAATTTGCACATTCAGAGCCTAGCACTCTTTACTGACTCGCATTACTGGACAGGTTAACGTGCAGTAATTTTATGTTTATGTGTACAGCTTAAAACACAATAATCTCTCAAAAATTCACAATTTGTAAAAAATTGCATGCAGCTGTGGAACTGATTGTGAGCTGTAGTTGCGCCGAATACAACCCCAATTAAGGGCTCGTGGCTTTTAAAGAAAGTGGGTCACATAGGTCGCAAACAAAACAACGAAGAGTGAAGCAATCTAAAACCCAAAAATGCTGCCTATGGTACTAATATGGCATAAAAACAAGTGCAAATCTGGACCCCCAGCAAAAATCCTACGTCAAGTCCATGGCTTGCAATGCGAGTCAGCGAAGGAAGCTTAAGAACAAAAATAAACACAAACATTACCTTTGAGGCTGGGAGTGACAGGGTGTGTGAGGATTGTCAGTTTCGGTATCATGCATGCTCAGACTGAGCCCGGTTGGTTCCACGTCAGACCAATCAAAGTAGAGCGGATCTGCCATGCGATACGAGCTCTGACTGGCTTGCACCGAGGAACGTAGGTAAGGTCGGAACAAGAAGAAGTCGTCGGGATGCAAGGAACGAGATGCTGAATCCAGTCGGGAATGAGTAAGAAGATGAGCGTGCATTTTCACTGGCTTGTTTATTAACTTTAAGTTATTTTGTGTGAAATTCTTAAAAAATTGAAAGTATCACTCCAACTACGGGCTTAACAACACACGACCAATACCTAGCAAAATTTAATACAAAGCATTCAGTAATTGTAAGCTAAAATGTTATGTACAAAATAAACAAACCAAGTTGACTAATGAAACCAAAGGGCAGGGCCTTACAATTGGGCAAAATTTAGTGGTGTACTATCAAATAGTATAGAGCAAAGAATTAAAAAAGCATCATACTTCCTTAAACTTGGGCTGTAACCTCTTAAATCAAAAAATGTTGCTTTTCAATGATCATTAGCTAGGAATTAGTGGCAGAAAGATCTTTTTTCTCCTAAACAAATCCGAAGAAAAATGAACGAACATGCTGCTCAAGGTGCTCAAGTCGAAATCTCCCATAAGAAATCGCACATGTGGAAATTTTCGACCCTGAGCACCTAAAATAGTCTCGGACATATCTTGAGCAGTTTTTGCCTGTATGTATTCATCGTGTTCTTCGCCCACTATACGGCCGAGAGTGCGCTACGGATTCGAATACCGACCCATGCTGGCGAGATTTTACAACCTGATTACCGAAGGCAAAGCAACCCTTTCACAGGTATTTCCCTGGCATTAGAGCTATGTGTTTTTAAACTTCAATTATTGCTCTATTGATTTGTATGAATATTTCACTGAATGATAAAGCATGGGATCTCGAAGATGTCAAGAGTACAATTATTATTATTTCTACATACCTCATAAAAATTATGATTCAAAATTCGGCCTTATTATTTTTAAGGCACGTGTGTAACAGATTATTCTTACAAATCAATAGAATAATAATTGAAGTTTAAAAACAAATTGTGTTAATGCCAGAGTAATACCTGTGAAAGGGTTGCTTTGGCTTCGGTAATCAGTTAGTAAAAACCTCGCTAGCATGAGTCTGTACTTGACCCGACACCGAACTGGCCGACCCTTTGGTCCCATACTGGGGGAAGAAAACGATGAGCAAGCTAAGCAAGCTCAGTGGTTTAGAGCATTTGCCCGGTAAGCAAAAAGGTCCGGGGTTCAAATCCTCAACTAAGCAGGTATTTTTGAAGTGATTTTAATATTCTTAAAATTATAACTAGCCGTGTAATTGGCTTTAAAAGTTTAATTCTTGTCAAAGGTAAAAACTGCTCAAGATAAAAAAGTAAGAAAATTTTGAGAATTGATTAGCTGTTCGTTCATCTTTCCAGCGTTCAATTAAAAATTGGCTCTATAATAGGCTAATGGTAGTTTATTTTAGCCACAGTCCGGTGATTACCAAAGGAATATGACGTATCATACGCATATTCCTGTGTTATTCTTTCACGTTGTCGCAGACGCAGACCGAAATCTCGATTTTTTACACAAATTCGTAATATTTCAACAATTGGAAGCCACAATATTGTTTGGAAGTTCATTTTGACACATTCAAGTCTTTAAGAAAATTTAACTCTAGAGGGTTACCTAGTGCCCCTTAAAGATCTTTACTTTTGATACAGACCTCAAGCTTCTCCCTTTACTCTTTTCAACAGTTTACTAGCCTTAAATGAGTTGCAGTGCCTTTTCCTTTTATTTCAATCAGTACGTACCTGGACTTCAATCCAGGCATTATCAAAATCCTCTAAACCAAAAACAAACTATGCAATTTATGGATAAAGCATGCACAATATCACATCCAACCATGCTGCTATTAATACAGGAATTAATTACACAGGCCAATACCAGGTATTTGTTTAGCTTTATCTGGAAGTAAAATTTCACTAACTAGGCATTATTTCTCGCGATAGCAGTGTGTTGCCTGCTTGAAACGTAGTGGAATAAGAGTAAGACAACGTCAATTCCATGAAACAAAAACTAAACCAGTTTACCATGGTACAGATACTAATTGCTAAGTATTTCATCAATCTTGCTTACAGCGCTGTGAAAATAAAATTGTTATGATTGGTATTGCCAAAATTGGTTCATATTCCATACTAAATTATTGCACTTTTCTCTGAGTATGTTGGCAAGTTAAAACAATAGTTTGAGCGTTGAAATAAATAAATAAATAAAATGCCTGCTTAGTGCTTAATAAGAAGAAACACACAAAAAACAACAGTTTACAGAGCAGCCAGCATCCCATTCGCAAAAATTCCCCGTACAATTTTCAAAATAAACATAACACACTGTACCAAATTCTAACTATCCCTGCGTCACATTGTACTAATCTCAGAAAACAATAGACCTAATTAAAATTAATTTCAGTCACCCTCAGGCGAGCCATTTGTACAAATTATTAACCCTCAGATTTGTTGAAATGAGAAGATGAGGAATTGCACAGTAGTGTTCAGAGATAATAAATAGTGGATGATGGATAGATTATAAAACCTTATAAAAATTCATCTTTGTCCACGAGACCGGCACACAATTATAGACTCCGTATCGAACAAATATAGATGCAAAGTACCAAAAGGTTGGAATACTTTGCATGTGTCTATTGGAAAAGAAAGGACTAAAAGAGGAAAATTCTGTGCGCAGAGAAAATTGAGTTGTTGAAGTGTCGGGATGTACCGTCTTGCAAGTGTATAAATGAGCTAGCTCATGAGCTGATGTGTTGTACGTGCCCATGAGCTCGCTCATTTCTACGCTTGAAGTAAGTACTTGCCGACACATCAACAACTCAATTTTCTCTGCATTTACAATTTTCTTCTTTTGGTAAGTTCCAACACCTCCCTTCTCCAATCTACACACACAGTACGGAACAAGGTAGCCGAACTGTTAACGCATCTACCATTGATTTGGGGGTCCCAAGTTCAACTTGGTGACAGGCTATCCTGGTTGTGGTTTTCCGTGATTTCCCGCAACCATTTTAGGCAAATGCTGAGACAGTTCCTGCAGCAAAATGGCATGGCTAGCTTCTTACCAGCTACCTGTCCCATTTCTGACCCAGTCAAGCTACATTCAGCTTTGAAGCTTGCATGCACTTCTGTAAATCCCTCTCTTTCTCACTTCGACAACCATTTGGCACACCTTCCAACCCTTGATGATCAGATTAATATCCATAAACTTAAATTAGTGTCACTCTCACACCCAGCTAGGAACTAAAGGTGTGTGACCATGATGGTCTTACCGTTGCCATCGCCGACGGAAATTCTCGACTCGCGGTGGTGGCCGTTAGCGCCGGGGGGCGGAGTCAGCTCAGCCATCGCCTTGTCTCGCCGCATTGTCACTGTGTCTTGGGCAACCTGCTCCGCAGGGCTGAGCACCAGGCTGCGTCGACCCGTCTGCAACAATTTTCGTTTCCACTCACTTGGTCAGGGATGAGATGAGCCAAGGCGTTTAATTTACGGCCAGTTTTATTCCTTCACTCTGAGTGAAGACTCTATTCCTAGCATTGAATTATTATAACCATGGCAATAACCAATCACATGCAAGGAATTTATTTTGATTCAGAGGTTTTGATTATTTCTTACTTCAAGATTAACAAAATTTGTAATCCAGCCAGCAAACATTTGAATGGCCAAGATCTGGACAACCAACAAAAAGCTTCCGATTTAGATTCTAGTAGAACGAAAATTATTCTTGTGTACCTTATGTGAATTTCAAGAAACTTGTATTTATTGCTATGTGCTGTGCTATTAAGTTTCTTGTGTATTTCAATAAGTTTTTCGCTACAGCGGACAAGCTTGTTTTTTTGCAGTGTAAAAAATAAATGGTTTAGTAATTTTAGAAGGGAAATGCATCTTACTTAGAAGAAACATTTGTTTTCTTTACTGTTATAAGTTTTTTCTGCTGGTAAGTTTTACCTCATTTATTTTCCAATCCAAACACAAATTATTCCAGCCATTTAAAACTAACTCCGTTACGAATTTGGTAAATTAAATTTCCTGATTTCGCTAACTATGTACGCGTTCCTCGAGATGAACAGCTTACACACTCTTGTTTATTAATTGCTATTAATTGTAGTATGATGTGGTTTGGGAGGAACATGGGGTTAGTCATAGATAGTATATACTAGGAGTCAATATCTTGGCTATTGTAGGAAGAAGGTTACCAAGATTCCTAGAAAAGTGACTTACGATTGAGCAAGCAATATGAAATTGTACGAAGTCTATTTTTAACACTATTATCGCAGTCACTATCTTTGCATTAGGATAATAGTTTGTTTTGGTACAGGTTTGCTACTTATACTCCTGTCCGGGTCCATTTCAGATGATAATTTTGGTACAGCATTCAATATTAGATACTGGGGTTTTTGACCCTAGGGCAACTGATATAAGGCAGCTTATCCCCTCTAGTAATTGTATTTTGTTTGCCAGTTTTTTTTTTGGGCACAAAAATTTATTTAGATATGTTTCCACACAGATCCGAGATTCTTTTTTTGAAATAAAACCCCAGAAAGTTTCCAACTTGTTGATTGGCAGGTTGCCGGCCATGTATGACCAAAACTGGGCCCTTATCTAGGTATTTTTTTGGTCAAAATTATGTATGTTTTTCTTAACATCTTGACGGACTTTCAACGTTCAGACATATTCATGTTGACTTCATAAAAACTTGAATGCCTGTGATTTTAGATGCCCGCAGGGGAATCCAAATTTCTCAAAAATTTCAGGTTGGCTGGATAAGGTATTTGTTTCTGACCAATTCTTGTATTGCAGATTAAATAAAAATAGTAAAATTTGAGAAAAAAAAAATTGGGAAAAATGCACCTTTATTTTTTTACCTAGGTAATATGAAAAACTTTATTCCACAAAATGTGTTTGCATAATCCTAACACCAACAAGGCAAAGCCCAAATTGCAAAGAGAAGCCCACATCACAAGGCGAAGGCCAAATACCGTGACGAAGCAAAATCGAAATGTGGACCGGCTCATTGTGTGAAAAAGGATGGCTTCTCTACAGAAATGAGATACCTGCAGATACCTGCTGTTCATGAGAGCTAAGCCCACATGCCAAGGCAAGGCTCAAATCTTGTTGCGTTCAGTTTATGTATGTTGAGGGAAATTCCCAAATGTAAGCTAACCCAAATTAGGCAAATCCCAAAATCTAATGCAAAGCCCAAACATGGTGGCGTCATTCGGGTGGTCAGACTCGTAAACTAAAAATCCAAGGCATAGGGTCTTGGCCCTTGGCTCCACTCATAGGGCAGTGCAAGGCTAGTACTGCAATATTCTGCTTGGAACCAAGGCCATTTTCAACATTCAAAACCTTAGATTCATATTTTTGATGCAATTAAGCTGAATTTATTCTAATAACTAGCAGTACAATTCATTTCAAAATTAAGGATCAAATGAAATCTCCCAGTGCAGCAACTACACCATAGACCACCTACATCATCATTCTCTGTAACTAAATCTCTGCCTGTAACTTTAACAGGCTTCCTATCTTACACAATCAATTCTCAAATTGGAAAAAAGAGGCAATTAAGATTGGAAACTGGCAGTCTAAGAAATCACCTATGCTAGAGTTAGCTTAATTTGATTTTGATGTGATCTGCATTCAAGAAAGTCCATTTTAGACGTGACTGCCGGTATTATTTTTTATTAAAATATGTGTAGTGTAGGCAGCTTTGTTTGTAAAATCTTTAGGGTTACCAGACACAAAGACCAGGCTGACCTTTCGTTCGATTGGAGGTTCAGTGAAGAGACCAAATGGCTTCTTGGGCAACTCTGCGTATGGTGACGGCCCTGCGTAGTGCAGCTTGGCTCGGCGCAGTTCGTCTAGAGCGCGCTCCAGAGCAGTCATCGCCGTATCGTCGTCGAAACCAAAATCATGCTCCAGCCGTACCTGTGGTAAGTAAGAGTACTTACGATGGACACAAGAAAACAGCACATTACTACAGTGACACATACACATTGGGTAGCTCCTTTGGAATCTTCATGGATCCAATAATCAGGAAACAAAACAAACTAAACTAGATTGCTAAATGCTACAGAAAACAGAAATAATAACATTTCTGTAAGAAAGAGTTATTTCATTTTCATACATTAACATGTAAACAAGTGACTATTGCTACATGTATTTCTAAAGTGTTAACAACCAAGAGAACTAGTCTAGTTACTACCATCTAAGTTCTTAATCTAAACAAACTGTATTTGTTATTGCTGTTATGATGAGAAGATAAGATTCCAGGTACTGGTAGAAGGAGACTTCAGCCTGCAGAGATTGAAAGGAATTTTAGTCGGCTAAGTACCTGCAGGAACTGTAGTATATCGTCCATCCCTAGACGGGTTAAGTTACGCCGATGAAGTTTGAGGATGTTGTATGCCATGGCCGACAGAATGCACTCCCCATCCAGTAAGTAAACATCCCACACTCGTAAAGTCAATGTGAATGGCACCTGAGGACAAAGAGACAAGACAACATTTAGCTTTTTAAACCTCTGTGTCTGGTCTATTGTACCTCTACTACCTACTAGATCAATGTTAAAAATTCATTATTAGTGCACTGAGATGCATGTTGTACTTACTCTATCTAGAAAGCATTGGAAGAACCATTTGAGTGTGTAGATTCCCGTGTCGACGCCATTTCTGTCGAGGTGTTTTTTTAATTTTGGCAAAAACTTGGCCATGATTTTATCATGGTGTTCCTGATATCTGAGCAATTTCGGAAACCCGGGAATAAAAAATCCGTGCATGCTGTAACGTTTGCCCGAGACAAGAACAGACAGCGCCCAGAATGCGTCCTCCTCGTTAAGATACATGAGCAAGAGTGCGGCAATTTGCGACATACCCTGACAGTAGCCGATCTCTAAATTATAAATGCTATAAGCGCCTAACAGATTGAACAACGCCTGTTGCTTGAGTCCATAGCGTTCCCTGAACATAGTGTGGTTTCTGTACGTCCGATTGACGTCAAGATCAATCTGTCTGATATCGGATGAGTAGAGCCATGCCTTCGTACGCATCTTTTCGTAGACCCCTTTTTGCTTTTCCCGTTCGCTTTTAAGATCTAGCAGCTTGCTCCAGATCTCGCCACGCATGGAGTCCGGGATTCCCTTGTAGATACGCCGTCGAAGCTTCTCCGAGCTGACGAATGCTTCCCATGCACGATCCATCTTGAGCCACTTCTTGACGCGCTCCATCTCAACTTGGCGAAGCCGCACTTCGTGTGGATCGGCACGCTGTGGTAGCCGCTGATCACTAGAGAGATACCACCGTTGATTAGATAATGGGCACCTCATGAACTTTTTTCCCAGCTTCATTACAATCAATAAGGATAATAATAATATAATGAGATAAGCATAGTGAGCAAAGTGAAGACTCCAATTCGACAACATATGGAAAAACATTCGGATGTGTGTTTGTTGGTGTATGTGTGTGTTTGTTCGCGCTCTGCGGCCCAAACGGCTAGTCCGATTTTTATGAAATTTTCAGATTACCTTTGAAATCTCTCAACTTTAACCCCCTACTTTTTTCAGCACCATCGATAAAAAAACTCATCATTGTATTTTTGTACATTTTTGCTATTCTAATCATATGTTTTCACTTGTTAGTACGTACATCAAAATATCACTTCAAAAATATGTGCCTGCTCGAGGACTTAAAATGGCTTAAAATTTGCAACCCTTGTCATCTGTTTTTACGATTTGTTTTGAGTCTGGAGACTAAACGGCTGGCTGATGTTCAATAAAATTTACATGTTATCTCTTAACGATTAGAATCTTTAACAAGTGTAAATGTGAGCACGTACTGTTCATCAGTTCTCTTGTAAATTGGATTTGTATTGGATTTTTTCAGTTTCAATTGATCCTTTTCTCACTCTACAGGCTGCCACAGTTCTGGACCAATTTTA
This sequence comes from Lednia tumana, assembly GCA_003287335.1. Taxonomy (NCBI): domain Eukaryota; kingdom Metazoa; phylum Arthropoda; class Insecta; order Plecoptera; family Nemouridae; genus Lednia; species Lednia tumana. Next base: position 10,183 of record QKMV01003971.1, read on the forward strand.
TGAAACTTTGAGAATAAGTTTAAAATGGTTGTTAAAATTTACCTTGAAGCAGGATTAATTGTTTGAAGTCTGTCAAATTTTACAGCTATGTTTTCAATTGTTTTTATTTTCAACATCCTTCTTACAAACTGCTAAACTCAGTGATTATTTTCATTTAAATACCTAACCATTGCAGCCCTACACAAGTGCCGCTCCATAATTAAGCCATTCTTATTTCGTCTTTAAAGAATAACTTCATGTCGAGTCAACAGCGAGATTCTAATATGTTATCATAATAACGATTATAATAAGGCGACTATAGGCGGCAGGAAAAAAGGCACTCGTCATTTAGAGAGGCAAGACGTTTTGTGCGATATATTTTTTTTATTGATGTTTATCTATTGAAGTTTGAAAGAATACCTACCCTCATTCAAAATGCGTTTATATTAAGCATTACGGCGTAGACTTTGTAATAAATAATTTACTTTATTAACAAATTCACCTCATAATGACAGGTTGGATTTTTTAACCCTAGGGCTACTCCCGGGAAAGATACGCTTCCTCAGCATCCTTTACT
>QKMV01003972.1:0-10738 GCA_003287335.1 Lednia tumana
TTTTAAAGCCAAATACACGGCTATTTATAATTTTAAGAATATTAAAATCACTTCAAAAATACCTGCTTACTCGAGGATTTGAACCCCGGAGCTATTGCTTACTGGGCAAATGCTCTAACCACTGAGCTAAGCAAGGTACGGCATGTGGGGAGTGATTTTAATCTATATGAGTGGTACCACTCATATGGTCAGTGGTGCTCAGTGGCTAGAGCATTTGCCCGGTAAGAAAAAGGTCCGGGAGCAGGTATTTTTGAAGTGATTTTAATATTCTTAAAAACATTGTGCGGCATTCTTTAAACACTGAACTAGTAGTATATTTGCCTATTCCCGAACTAGTATTGGTCGAAGATATAACTGGTGAACCACACAAATGGGGACACATGAAATCTATCATAATTTAAAATACTGAATCATTTAGTCCAGAAAATTAATCAGGGACTGCTAACTAAACTGAAAACTGGAAAAAACGAATTTAATCAAAATTGAAACAAACTGTGTTATGTTTAAATATCCAAAGAACAAAGCCTGGAATAAAGCAATATTTATTTGGCAATTTATTTTGGTTTGTTTTGGATTTTTAAAATCGTAAAAGCCCCTAACATTTCAAACTTTTCGAGTTATTTTTACAAACATACTCAGCAGAAAACCGCACCCTTTTTATAATTGCTTTGAATTGATTAGATCAATTAGACATCAAGCAGTATCAATCTCAGCAAAAAAATAACCATCATAGAGGTTAGATGTAAAAAAAAAATAGCTCTCAGAAGACTAGCTTCTGTTACTATTGTGAAGCTAATTAAAAGCTAAAATGAAATTGAATAAGATAAAATCAAATCTGGGTGAGGGTCCAACTGAAATTTTGATCTGTGCTGTGAAGCAAAAAGAAAATAGCATGTGTTCCATAAGCCTCCTACAAACGAGACTAGAGTAAAATAATTTACAAATCAAGAAGGCTTTGCATTTCAGATTTTTTTAAGCTAATTTTTTAGATGTCAGCATATTTTCACTGTATTCTATACTCTCAAATACCACAACACATTCTCAAAATACCTCTCATACCCACTAATTTAATGCAGCAACCCAGAAGGAACTCAAAACAATGAATTTTAGCATTGATCAATACGATATGTTAAAAAAACTAATAACTAATAATCCAAGACAATTGCATATGAACGTTTTAACGCAGGGGCCGCCACCTAGTTTTGATGAGTGGCCAAATTCCAATTTGAAATTGTTGGCAGCGGCCAACATGTTTACGTTTTTTGGAGCCCTCGGCGCTGAGAATTTCGGGGCTCAAACATCCCCAGTTGCGTGTTTTCACACTGTGGGCAGTGTGCAAAAGGATACATATAGGAAGGGTTAGGGTCACGGCCATCAAGTAAAAAAAGAATTCATGGTTATTTTGGAAGAAAATCTAGGCTTTGGAGGTAAATTTGGGGCTTGAAGATGTCGAGTTCAGAACTATGCTCTAAAAGTTTGCTTCTGATTCCATTTCGATCCGGGAGAAACATTCTGCCGATAATGTTCACGGGCTGTTTGAAATGATCTCGCAGGACGGATTTGGGCTATTGTCAACCCCTGTCCATCATCCAGTCGTAAACCGATTCATTGTCAGTGGTTTAGAAAGGATATCGTATTTGAACAAAAATATCTCAGAGATTGTCGACAGGGTTAACACAAAATCACATTTACTTACTCAGATTGAAGCAGAGGCTAATTTTTCAACTCCAATTCAAGGTATTCATACATGTGTCTTCGTTCATTGGCTCAGGACAACGCTGAGAATCGAGTTAATTCTCAGAAATTTGATTGCAGCACAAATGTAACTAGCATTCTAGGGGTTTGAGTTTGAACGTTTTTTTCTTCACCATGAGGTATTTTTTTGCAGGGCCCTAACTTTATCTTGCAGGGGGGCTTTGCAAGTTTTTTCAAGCAAATATTTCAGAACAAGATGAAACCTGTACAAAACATACATTTTTGAAATTTGGTTTTGTTTTCAATTACCTACAAGTAGGTAGGTGCTTGGCTAATAGGCATCTAACTTTTGTCTCTTTTTGTGTTCAGCTTAAAATAATGAAAATGAAATGTATCCTTTTTTCATTTTCTGTCCAGTGTATTTTAAGCGTTCTGTGTCGGTTTTAAAATGGACTGTCATTTGGTTCCTCAAAAGCCCTGAAAACCTTTCTTCCGATCTGTTGCCAGGGTTACGACGTAAGCCAAGCGTGCTATTGGCGCAGTTGGGTGTCAAGTAGGTTTGAACCAGTTCTGTGACATCTCTTCTCATTTTCAGCTCCAGTTAAAATTCTGGCATATCATGACTTAAAATTAACATAACTTCAGCCAAAAATTCCATCAATGAAATGTAAAGGTACCTTTGTGGTCTAGAGACAGCTCTCCACGTGTGAATAGTACTGATAATGCAACCTGGATGTTATGCATATTTCGTATTTGTTAGCCACAGCCGTGAAGGTACCTGGAGAAAATTGGCGTTGCATTGCTGGAAGCCCAGCGTAAGTAGTCAATATGAAATGAAGAATGAACACCTGATGAGCGGGAGAAATGTTTCAAAGACACCTTTCTAAGGAAAGATTAAAATTTTAACGTTATTATTTGCATACCTACCTAGAAGAGCTGGAAGAAAATTTAGCCTAAAATCATGCATTTTTGAAGAAGCAAATTGTTTTAATGACCGTACGGGTGTTCTTGGAGGCAGTGGGTTGTATCAGTTACTGCAACTGCCATTCAGCAAGCCAAGATGTGGAAGTGAAATAAAGGATGACTTACAAGTGGTTTGTATATCAACTGGCCTCTATCTTAAAGTGACATTTGATAAGAGAACTCCACTTTTCATGGTCCTCTGAATGGTGTGGAATAGCTGTGGAAAGAATTATGTAGTACTAGCCCTTTTACAAAAGAAATGTTTTATTGTGAAATACAATTCATTTATGCAGGAGATAACAGCAATAAAGCTATAAATATAACCTCCTTTGATGTCAACTTAAAAAATAAATGTGTTTGACGGCTGCTCATCAGCGAGCGTGCCTAATTCAACAATTTATTTTTAGTTCTTAATGCTTGAATACACATTACATTTCAATTCATGTATATACTATCACAGCTAGTATGCAATGACGATTTATAAACGTACAAACATAACAATGCCAAACACCAAGAGTATTTTGACAATTGGCTGGAGACTGTACGACATACATTCAGATTGGTCAGCGTTTTGTAAAGTTTCGTCATTTTACGCTGGCTCTATACAACATCGCAGGCCCACAAGACACTTTGTTTGACCTTTGATGGAAATGCGTAAGAAAAAGGTGCACAAATTGAAATGTAGAAAAAAAGAAGTTGCCAGTAAACTACCGACTACTGTATGATTCAGAGTCGAATGCATTAACCACACAGCTGGGTTTAAGAAGAGTACATATACATAGTAGCTGGGTTTATACAGTATTTCCAGCGTAAGGTAGGCCATCCATCATGACGACTAGTTCGATAAAACACATGTAAGGTTCACTCGCTCTCTTTCCAAACAAGCTCAAAATAAAAAGAAAAGAGCTAAATGAATTGTTTTTTTGTGGGAGGGCGAGACTAGTTACAGCGGCCATAATGTATGAGCTTAAGCTGGAAATACTGTATCTGCTGCACCGACCAGTGGCCAAGATCGCTCTCAAGAGTGGGTGGCCAGTCAGGTTGTGCAACGTTAAGTCTTCAGCGGCTGATGTATTCGTGTAGATCAATAGAACGTCATATAATAAAATACCGTACAGGTACCGACTATTTTATTAGTAGCAGTAGTTGAAACAAGCATGCCAGAAACATTTTTTCCCACCTGGAAAGCTTTACTGAAAGCATGAACCAAGTAAATGTTGTATCAAATTTATTTAATCATTTGCAAAAGGCACCTTGATGTTACATTTTGGATTGGTAACTAACAACTATCAGGTCAACTCCAAAAAAATTTGCTAGTTCACGAACTGACTACCGTAACAACTTTATTCTGTTGGTTATACTCGATGAATGCTTTCAGTAAAGCTTTACAGCTGGCAATAAATGTTTTTATCTTCAAAAACTGATAACAAACTGGGTAGAATGCTGAAAAATCCACTAAACCTTCCAGAGAAATTTACCCCTGATGAAGTAAGGAGTAAGCTTCGCGAAACATGGGGGGTTGTAGTGGATTTCTTAGCATTCAGCCCAGTTTGCAATCAGATGTTTTTAAAACTAGTGCAAGATTAGAAGCTAGACATGAGTCTAAAGAATTTGATAGTGTTTTTGTCATGCGTGTTTCGGCTACTCTATCGACAAAATAGTTAGTATATGGTATTCAGTTACATGATGTTTGCATATCTTATCACATATCCATGGTTTAATAGAGGAATAACAGATCATTCATACTGATAAGAAAAGCGAGGATTTCGATCTCCTTGCTCATGTCAGGCAGAGAACTTCCCACGTGCATCATTGGCAGTGGCATAAGCGACGGGCAGAATACGGTGGCGATGTTATTAACTCCCATCTTATTGACAGACTGCTTGCTAGCCACGCGACTTAAATGCTCAATCAGATACTTTAACGTGAAGTAATTTGCCTCGGGCAAAATTGTGAGAGAACTTCTAAATTTGTAGACTTGTTCTATCATGTTTTCTAGCCCTGAAAATAAATAGAATAAAAACATTTAGTTAGGTACCTAGTAAATTTAATAAAAATGACTTGCCAAATATTCGGTGGCCAGATATATGGAATAAGTAATACTAGGCATGTTCGTTTGAGCAGTTCCTGACTTCAGCACAGAAACGAATGTTGATTGCCATTGGTTGCTTTGTGGAACACTTCTTTTCTGGACTACTTCAGACTGCTCAGTCATACATAGTTAATAAATAATTGACAGGTGGCTCATAAGTCGAAAACATGAGGGGACTTGATGGGGTATAATACAAAAATATGCCAACTGTCTCATGTCTAACTTTCAGGTCCATAAGGGTTGATAAATATCTCTACCGAATCTAATTCCAATATGAAAGAGGAGCCGTGCTCAACTTACCGTAGATGAAAATGAAAATTTCATCTGTAACCTTAAACAAGGACGTCTAGCATCGTGACTAAAGATTTCAGCGCTCACATTATATGGTAAGTTGCACACATCCTCTCTCTTCACTTAACATTATTCCTGGCTTTTTGGCAATTTATATCCATATCAAAATTATCTCAGGCCTTTTGGCACATGAGACATGGTTCATAAAAAATTTGAAATCTCACCAGCAATCACTATGTGGGGACCCACAGAATGGCCTACTTTTAATTCCATTTAGTTAGTATGCTAACTTTCCAAACAATAATTGGCAAAACACACAGTTTTTGTGATTTGAATTACATTTACAGCGTGAAAGGCAGGCAGACTGAGAAATTGTTGGACAAGACGTGAAAGAAACGGTCTTTGAAGGGTGAATTGAAGAAGGTCACTGAGGTAGAAAGATAATAAAGAAATCTGTAGAGAGAAAAAGATAGAGAGATAAAAAAATGAGAAATAGAGAGTGAGAGAAGGAAGAAAAAAATTAGTCAAAAATAGTGAGATTCTTGGTAAGTCCCCAGTTACTGATGTAGGAAGCCTTCACCACATTTTGGAAACACATATTGACTCTGTTTCTTGTAAACAGAAGAGAGGAATACGACACTAGCAAGAAAGCAAGATCTGTACTGTCTACCTAATTAGTTTTGCTACTGCTGTAAACAATGTGCAAACTGATAACTCGAAAAAGCTCATGGAGCACTTTTAAATGTTTGGGTGTATGCTGTCTTCAGTACAACCTCTAATGAAGAAGATATACGCTGAAACGTTTAAAAGTGTTCAACAAGTTTAAAAAAAAAACTGTTAATTAACAGGGTGTAATGGGTTAACTGGGGCTACTGCCAACTTACTGCTAACTGATACTGTTTGTAGAAACTGTTTGTTAGAAGTTCTTGGCAGTGATACCCAGTTAATTAACAGTTTTATTGAAAACTGGTGCGAAGATTAAGAAGAAGACATGAGTCTACAGAAACAAATGTTCTACAAGTTCTTTTGCCTAATCAATGTTCTTTTCTGGTTAGTCAGCCTCCTTTATCTTTCCTCTAAAAATAAATTCTAGCCATTTAGCAAATACGTCTATTACAATAAGGTACTTACCTAAGTCTGGTGTCAGTGCATTTAATGTTTCAATATTAATCAGTGGCTTTGGGAGAGTTCTGAAGTACAATTTGAGTACTCCAGTAATGACATTGATATTTTCGTACACATCAGCATTCATTTCTACTCCGATGCCATCTGGAGCAATGAAACAGAAATCAGTGGTGAGTACGAAACAAGATATACCTATTTGACATCTTGAGATGCTGGAAGAAATTTCACTACAAATATTTCAATTCTGACGGTCCATCGGTACAGGCTATGAACTACATTTCATTCTCATTTCCATCACATTTGTGAGAGAATGTGCATATGATTTAATCATGGTAGTTACAATGAAAATATTTTTGCTGATTTTATTTGATTGAAAATGATTCATTATGTAGCTTTTCACCCCACCAAGTTACTAGGCATCTCACATTTTCTGCAAAATTTCGATTTTATATTGAGAGTGGCTCCCGAAATAAAGTAAACACAACTGATTCGTCTTGCTACAATTTTTAGCATACCTACATTTATTTTTTATTGAAAGGAAACCTTCCGACACTCAACTAATATTGAAAATCCCCATTGTAAAAACTGCAATTTATCTGACAAATGAATATCACTTACATTTGTCAATTGCAGTCTTCAGAGATTCTATTTCTTCGGCAAATCCCGATACCCTGTATAGTCCTTCGGAATGCATTCCACGCATTTCAATTTCTCCAATGCATTTCTTTACAATCCATGGGACATTCTCTTTGTGAAGTTGGGCCATTGTGGTCAAATCAATCTTGAAGCAGGCTCTCATATTAATTATTGGAGAGGTACAGTCGGCAGGAACTTTATCAGAACACTTGGTATGTGAAATGAAACCACAATCTGAAATAAGATACACGGACATAGATTAGGCATCAATTACACAAAAACATTTCAAGTCGAGTTTCTGAGTGGGGTATGGATACTGCTTTTCTCAAAAGTCGAGAAAAATGGTTTTACACTGGCAAGGATTACATCGTAGGCTACGTACTACATCACGGCTAGGCAGGTATTTTTGAAGTTATACTAATATTTTTCATGGTCTTACACTATTTGTCATGTGTCCCCATTGATTGAATTAAATTTATTTAAAAGTCCATCACTAGAATGAAGAAGGCATTTGCAGAAATTTTAAACTAGAGATAGAAATAAAGTCCGATCTCCTGAAAGTCCCGGTCGCACCAAACCTTTGCAACACTGTTGGGCTTCTGACCGAAAAGTCAAGTTGTCAACTCAGGCCGGGCCGCGTAAATGGGCTTTTGTCTCCTTTCAGGCCGACTTTTGAAGTTTCCGTGGGCTTTCAGTCGAATGTACGAAGATATAAACAATATTTTTATGTTGTGCCACCCTAGCCTAGGGTCCCTAGGCATTCTGGCTCAAACTTTGACGACTATGCACCAAACTGATGAAGTGTACATGCTTACCTAGAATCTAGTAATTTCTTTTAGAATGTCAAAGCATATGTGTACATATGTACATTTTAATCTTGGTACAAATACTATAAACAATTAGGTTCTCCTGGTAAGCTAACGTGACAGATACAGTAGTTCTCATTCACTCTAGATTCTAGGAATAATAGGGCAAACATTTATGTCACAACGCTTCACAATGCCTCGGGCTGACATAAGGAAAATTTGAGGCTTTCAGACAACTTTTGGGCTTTCAGACAATTTTAGATTTCAGGAAAAAATCACAGGCCAGGCCATGGAAATTGAAGGCTTGTTGGGCTCCAGCTGGGCCCAAGCTCAGGGCTGGCCCTGGCCTCTGTATGGTAGACCTCTAGCAGGTTTCTACCACTACCTACTTGTATTTTCTTCTATTTTGGCCCCTCTACGACCATTATCATGATTCATGAGAAACCAAGCATAAAGTACACCATTTTTTTTAACGTTGCAGCATATATTGTTTGAGTTTCAAATATTCAAAAAAAAAATCTAGAGGCACTGACATATTAAACAATGCGCAAGCCTGGAAGTAAATATACCTTCTATCTAGTGACTCTCTAATCTTGCGGCATTACAAAATATGCAGCGTGGAACTGAAAAAAATTATTTACCTTCTTGACCTGCGGCCACAGAAAAAGACCAGCAGTTATTCAATGCAGTAAAGTAAGTTAAGGTAACTGACCTTCACATTTGAGACCCTGCTGAAGAATCCCCCACATAAAGCTGGCACAAAAATCACACCTATTCAGCCCTTTGAGAGTATGCATTTGAAAATTGTGTGTTTTATTTTCTTGTCCCCTGTAAGAAGTGAAAGGAAAGAAGATTCAAACAAAAATAATTATTTAGGTATCTACTATTAGCCAGTTTAGAAAGGTAGGTAATTAAAGATGAGCGAGATGACTAACTGAGGTTCGCGAGTGCATCCTGTCGAGTCATCTCCTTGCTTGGGTTTTGCTTGGTCATCCATTGCTTCCAGTTTTCTTTTGTTTGGTAATGCACTGATTATCCTTTCAGCAGCAGCTTTCTTAACAGGGTTTTCATTCGGAATTCGAGCCATTTCTTGAAATGTATCTGGGAAGATTTCCATGTAAAGTGTGAATAAACCGTCTGCAACCAACTCATGTACAGTGTCGAAACGTTTACTCTTCACGTAGTGCTTGCCGGTGTCAGTGTCGTAAAATAGCTTGAAATGAATGTTTGAGCCCATAAATCTGAAACAGAGACGAGGCAGAATTTGCCAGTCACATATAAATTCTAATCATCTTTAGAACTTTTTCTTCTCAAATGTTGCAATGAGTTACAAAATAATTAAGCTAAGATTCTAGAACCATAGCTTAACTGGTAGTGGCAACTACTTTAAATTACGAAGACTCAGTACAAAATGTATCGTGCATTTATAGTTTCAACGAAAGTTCTTAAGATGAGACATTCTTATTTTACAGTTAAAGTTGAACCAGTCAAATCAGTCCAGTTCCAGAAAGAAAGCAGTAACTCACCACTTATCCCTTTGTACACTAACTTCAACTAGATAAACCCATGCCATGATTTAAAAAATGCAGGGAACTAGTAGAAAGTAGGCTTTCCCACTTAGCTTACATATTTTAATACATCAAGTTAGTTCACCTACCTCAAAGATAGTGCATAGAACTTATTATGTACTCCACTCTGCCGTACTAAATATTCTCCACTAACATTGAGTTTCTTGTCGGCTTGAGTGTGAGACATTGGTCCAAAGTATTCGGAAGAATACATGGGCGGAGTATTCGTACATGGCGGATAACAAGTTAACTGTATAGGACGTGGAGCCTTTATTCGGGGATAAATTACTGAAAAGAAATAGAAGCTCATGGTCATTCTGCTCAAATCCTGAAATGGTCCTTCGGACAAACAAGATGCTGAAATGGTGACTTATTTCAATGTGAGTGAGAAGACCTAGTCGGAGTACTTCTCTCCTTCTTTTATACATAGCAGAATTAATGTTTTCAACCTACTTGTCACTGTCGGCCATAGCACACTTTCTAGCTCACGGGAATGTTCAGATTCAGGCCCACCTGGCAGGTTGGATGGTTCAACTGAACTATGTTCACGAACCGATTTATTTCCTAAAAAGAAACCGCAGGATACTTGGTTAGTCCACAGAAAATATTATAGAGACAGAGACAAACTACGTACCTACTTTAAAAGCAGAAAAACCCAAACATGTACATATTCACTTCTTATACATAGAATGTAAAATAAATGAGTGGACCAATTGAGGATTGTCCAGTTGCAGCCAGGTACACGGTACTAAATGGGTTTCTTAACCTAGTACCTTCGCTCTTATACTGACTATAATGTTCATAATGTAGAGCTTTGTATAAGGTTATTGATTACGCTGAATCAAATACGTGACTCTCATCTCATCCGGTAAACATTTAGAAAACGTAGAGCTGATAGCAACACAAATAAGGCAACCGAGCTGCAGTCCTACCTTCATCATAATCGTTGATGTTGTTATTCATTGCAAGCAAACCACTATAATTGAAACACAAAAGAATAGATTGAAGCTGAAAACGAAACTATTTCTATAAATAGATAAAAAGTTTCATATCATAGAATCTAAGAACGATTTGTTACAAAATAGGCCAACCTAATTTCCACAATTGAATAACAAACGTCGTTAAATAGAAGCGTGAAATTTAGAAGCTACAGCACCACTCTCTACCCATCTAAAATGGCGGATGCGCTATCAAGCATGCGCAGAACCTGGCGGCTAGCTTAAAGGACCTCTCCGATGCAGAACGCCAAAAGTAACAAAAATTATAGGCGGTGGGACAAACTATTTTCTTCCCGTTATTCGAACTCGCAGCGCTGCTCTAGTGACGTAGTAAGATGGCAAGGTCCAGCCGGCTGGTAAGCCCCGCTCGCTTGCAGAGGCTATGTATTTGCTATCACAGTGCACTCGCTAATTTTGCCGGTGCTGGATTCGCAATAGTTTCTAGCTAGCCGGGTGTTTTTGCCTCGAGGAATTGTGGATCTGGTGATTAAGATTATTGTTTTTCCTCCTTACTCGGGTCTTCTGTAGGAAGGAAGGAAAGACGTCAATTCAGTCTGCCTTGAG
>QKMV01003973.1:209-10736 GCA_003287335.1 Lednia tumana
TTTTGTGTGTTCATTATTTAACAAACCGCGGCGTACACTTTTTGATACAATTTTGTGTGTTCATTATTTAACAAACCGCGGCGTACACTTTTTGATACAATTTTGTGTGTTCATTATTTAACAAACCACGGCGTACACTTTTTGATACAATTTTCTTGGTATTTCTACAGTAAACTTAACATTTTTTATTATTTTCTAACTCAAATGTAAAATAACTTTTTTGCATCGTTGTACATTGTTTCCTAATTAATGGACGACTAGCGTTCCAGAGGCAATCACCATTGGGGGATTTTTAACGCCATAAGAAAAGCACTGTCCCCCAACGTTGATTGACTCTGGAATTTCTTGATCACTAGTCGTCCATTGTGTTCGATAACTCGTGCCACCATGATTGTGTTACTTACTATTTTCAGCATAAAAAATGTTTTCACTTACTTTCCTTCTTAGGTTATGGACTAACATTTCTACCCAATTTTACTAATAAGTATGTTGGAGGCCCCGGGTTAGCAGAACTATTTCGTATCAAACTTTCTGCGAGAGGTGACTCCTTATAGACGGCTCATGACGGGATTTCTTACACTTGAGTTGGGGACTCAGCCGAAATCCATCTTAGGGCCGATTTTTCTGGGCTCGTTAAGAACCTGACGCTCCGTTAACTTGTTACCAGCAAGTTGCAACAGCCAATCAGATGTCTACATTCTTGTCCTAACGGACCGTTAAGATTTAACGGCCCACTGAAAAACTGGCCGTCAGACCTACCGAAGGCCCATATAAGACCCATTGAAGACCCACCGAAGACCCGCCGAAGACTCACCGAAGATTGACCAAAGACCCACCAAAGACCCCAGTAATACTTATCGCCGTGGGGTAAGTTATGAAGATCAGATAAAGAATTGTGGTGTTGCGAGCGTGAGACGTATCTAGGGTGGGTGTCGGTGTAAGAAGGGTGCCGTGCCGTGGCGAGCCCCAAGACACGACAGATTATCGTAAGTCACGTGCGTGTGTGTGCGTGTGTGTGTGTGTGTGTGTGTGTGTTGGGGGGTGGGGAGGAGGAGGAAGGGAGGGGGCACGGGGGTGATTGCTCTGGGAGTTGTGCATCGCATTGGTGTTTCACATCACGTGACCGTCAGCCTGAAGTTAGCCAATCACGCGCGAGGAGCGACAACCGCAAAAACTCGACAGCCAAAAGCGAATTCAAACACACCATGTGAACTTGTGTAGGCAGGAGGACTCGCGAAGGAAGGAGAGCTTGTGAAGGAAGGAGGAAGCCACGCCAAACTTTTCCATGCTTCGCGAACAAGTGAATGACAGGCGAGGCGGCTGCGATGACGTGTGAGATAGGAAAAAATTGTCTGCTAAGTTTTAAGTATAAAGAGGGCGCTTTCGAACTTTCAAGTTGTAGCAGAAGTAAAACGTGGGCAACTTCTGACTTATCGGTGCTGCGCGGGGTTTTTTGGGAGTCCGATGGCGTGACGCGGGAGAAATATTGAAACTTCAGCAGCGAAGGGTAAAATCATCGAGCGCTCGGTGGTGATGATGACGATTATGGTGATGATGCTGATGATGCTTATGATGCTGATGATGCTGTTGATTAATGCTGATGATGACGATGATGACGATGATGATGCTGTTGTTTGATGACGATGATGATGATGATGATGATGATGTTGATGATGCTGTTGATTAATACTGATGATGATGATGCTTGATGCTGATGACGATGATTATGATTATGACGATTATTGGAGTTAAACGACGCACTGCATTGACAACTGGCCCTGTGTCATTGGTTTCATGGCGTCGGTGAATGATAGGATGATAATGAGGGTGACGTCTAGCAGGGAAGACGGAGAACTCGGTGCCGGCACGTATCCTACACTAACCAAAAAGCACCAAGGAGACTACCGCTTAACGTCCCTTCCAAAGGACGGTACAACTCGAACAGCAGGATTCGGTATTGCTCCACTTACGCGCGCTGTCGAGCGGCTGATGGCAACTGGCAAGGGTATATTGAAGCTGTTATACTCTAGCTTCAAACCCTCCGGCCTCTTTCCCGAACAGAGCTGGATCTTTGAATAGATGGCCACCCATCCAATCTCTGGCCCAGCGCAATATTTTTAAAGTACGCTTCGGTGATCACACGAGAACCGGTAAATCTAACATGCCAAACCGTTTGGTCGCCCCATGACCCGGCGCAATGTTGCTCAACTTCGGTGATCGAACGCGAACCGGTGTATCGAAGACGCCAACCCGTTCGGTCACCCATGCCTCAGCGCAATGTTGCTTAACTTCAGTTATCTCACGAGAACCGGTGCATCCATCATTGCAAACCGTTCCCCGTGGTATTTTTGCTGTCAGAAATGTCTAGAGTTGTAATGCGTACGCTGGATAATTCGCTGGATGACGTCGGATGACGTACCCTCGGTATGTAATATGTAGGACAAGCTGTGCAAATGGTTTCGGACAGATGGACACCACGAGATGATTGATGGAACGAAACGCCAATTACATTAGCTCGTGTTGACATTAGTTAATTGCTGCTTTACGCGACAATTACAAAAGTAACCACGTCTCCCGGAAGAGCTTACGAGCGGCTTCCCATACAACGCAGAGATCACTGGCGACTACAGGACGTGCGTTGGGGCAACATTTCGAGATATTTCCACGCGGGTTTCTCAAGATTTCCCCCAACGCATTTCGTCTCCCCACGCGTAGACAGTCAGTCAGTCTTCTTCTTATTCTCCTCCATCCATCCACCTTCCTTCTACTCTACGGGATTGATTTCTCTCTCCCCTGCTTTCTTTCAGCATGTCTTCTTGTGCAAGTCTTGAGTGCCGAGTCTCGACCGACCCCAACGACGACCCCAAAGCAGCCACCCATCTGCCCCGCGGGGACTTGGCGAAGGGAGGGCGCAGCTCGCAGTCACAGGCGACACGGAAAAGTCAAACAATATTTGATTTGTTAACACTCGAGATAAAAATGCAAACCTTTTCGTGACGGCTCGAACAAACGAGCAATGTGGACGGCGTGAAATCGTATCGTCAACCTGAGACCGTGGTGTGAAGTGTTTTAACTGACAAACAAGTGTTTATTCGCGCAAAAAACAGTGGGGTGGCATGGCAATTATTTGCGTGGATTGTCACGGCATGGTCTAATTGGCTAATGACTTGCTCTAAAGCACGTCTGAAAGTTCTTTGTGGGTGGCCAAAAAGTGATACTTAGACGAGTGTTACGAAGTGTTTTTACTCACGGTTTAAACTTAAAAGATACATAATTACTTAATTAGTGACATAATTGCTGCAGCACGCAAGGAAGCATGATGGCAATGTTTCCGTGACTCGCAAAAATTTAATCACTTAATCATTGGTTTTAGGATATATTTCTATTAATTTTCTTGAGAATTGTATTTTCTACATTGTATCTGTAGGGCGAAATGCTTAGCATTTTTCTGTTTGTCAATCAAATCAGCCTTACGACGCAAGGAGACACAAACAACAATCTGATATCGAAAGAAGCTTGCAGTAAATCAAGCCGGGGATCGGGGATCCAATAGTAGGGACGTAACGCCACCGGCTCACAGCAATTACATTGGCACACTGACAGAATAACTTGCCCCGCAGCCCGCTTTATCTACGCTCCCATGTTCTAAATGTGACAAAACGAGCACAAATGTTATTAGACTTAGAGATGTTAGGAAGTAGGTACGGACGGAGATGCCACAAAGAAAGGCAGCCACCGCTTGCCTAGAGGGATGAACGGATAGGATAGGGACCGACGAAGGGAGGAAAGGGAGATAGGAAGACGCTGTTAGCCACAATTAAAGCCGCAGACATCGAGTAAATAAATGTGTCCCTTCTCTCCCGTCTCCACCCCATCCCTTGCCTTGCCACCACACCCCTTCCTTACTCAGTCCTTAGTATCATTGCTTCTTCGTGTTGCAACTCCTTATCGGCCACATCCGTCGCAACCCCACCGAATTGAACCTGGATTACACCCAGAGAAGAAAAATGTGGACGGTGTCTTCCCTCTGCAGTCTAAATTTCCATTCATTATTTTGTGTGCTTATTCATTTTGAAGGTATCGTGTCTCTAGGGACTAGCTTGTGTATTTCACTTCTGCACGATCAATAAATCAAAACTTACCAAATTTCGGAAATGGTCACCGACAAATTTGTTAATTCAAACTGGGTTAATTTTTGAAGGACGTTATATTTCTGAAGTTATTTTTTATTTTATTTTGTTTCTTGTACTTTAGCAACTGTTATTTAAATTAGTAACGGTTCAGGAAGGAATGAAAAAATTCAAATCTGAAAAGAAATCAAAGCAGTTGAAAGTTACAACATTGTTTACTCAAGTCGATCTCCTAATCTAAGCTCCAGTTATGAAAAAAAAAAACAGATTTACAAACTGAATTTGAATGCTATAAAAACCTCTAAAAACTTTTCCACAGTTTCGTAAACTATGCTTCTTCAGGGGTGAAACGCTTTTACCCCTGGGGGCGTTTCACTCCGGAGGACGAGAGTTTACGAAACGCCGGGAAAGGTTTTAGTGCTTTTTTTAGGATTCAAACCCAGTTTGTAAATGAGTTTTTCTAAATGTCAAAGTTGTGCGCTAAAACCGTTTGCGACAAACCACCGTGAGCTCCGTTCCCAGCGGAAGAGGGATATCGGCATTCCGGCGACGCTTGTGGTCTTATCGCCGAACCCCCGGTCCTTCTTGCCCGTCAGCGCTAAGTTCAGGTGTTGGATTCAGTGCAGCGCGAGTGTTTCGAGCCAAGAGTTCACCATTTGCGTAACGACCGGAGGCCATGTCAGCTTGTCAGTTGTCACCCAGACAAGTCAACGCACGCTAAATAGTAAACAAGCCAATTGGACGGATAATTCATGACAGCCTACTACAAGGTTGCGCCCGGAGATAGATTTCCTGAAGCACACAACTCAACAGTGCCACATACTATGTGTTACTACTTTACCATCCTAGTCTAGGGTCCCTAGGAAATCTTGCGCACAATCAAGGACAAAACGTAGGCTCTCAAGATAATTTTCTGAGCTAGGAATGTTTTCTTGTCATTTCTCAACTATGGATTAACAATTTAATTTGAAGTATGTTAATATCTCTTCAAAAATGCCTGCCTACTCACGGACATGAACCCCGGACCTCTAGCTTACATGGTCATTGCTGTAAACCAGACGTCCGGGGTTCAAGTCCTCGAGTAGGCAGGTATTTTTGAAGTGATATTAATATTCTTCACGTTAATTATAGCCATGTAAATGACTTAAAAATTGCAACCCTTGTCCAAAACTTAATTATTTAAAGTCCTAATTGAGTAAATATTGAGAAGAAGAGCTTCTCGACTGCTGACAAAGTAATAGTGAATAAACTATATGTGCGAATGTGCACGCCACACGAAATAGCACGGGAACACGGAGTAAGAGGACACTAAATCATATTGTTTTTGCGGTCGTGAATGGGCACTTTCGGTTCCCGAAATATCGCCAACAACGAGAGACCGTATATAGGTAGTCCTAAAAACAGGGTTAAAGGGATTATTTGAAGCGCTTTGAATAACTTAAATTAAGTCCCCTTTTTCATTCCGGGGTTTTGTAATCAAAATACGTTTCTGGATGGCCATTTCCTGTGCTCGTGCAATTTTCCAGGTCCCTGGGCCACTATGAAAAGTAAATCAAGATTCAAGATATAATCTTGAAACACAGTGACTGAGCCGTGTATTTTCTGTCGTAACTTTGTTATGATACCGTGGGTCTTACCCTGTCCTGCAGAGTAAATACATGGGGCTGAGCTTGAGTCGAGAGTCTCTGGTGCAAATACTATGGGAAATCATCGATTCGGAGAGTTCTGTTGAGGTTGCGCGTCTAGCGGAGGACGTCCCCATGCTTGTTCGCGGTTTGATGAGAAATGCGAAGCCATCAGCAACTGCAAGAGCAAATACGACGACGAGCGACGTGAACGTTGCCGCCACCAGTAGGCAAGGCAAGTCAAGCGAACAGTTTTAAGGATGTCGTCTTAAAACTGTATCGCCCTACGTAAATACAATGGGAATCTTGTTCACGAGACGGGAGATGGTTTATTTCCGTGGCGCACACGCAACAGCTTGGTGCGCTCACCTTATACCACGGGTATTCGCAAAATACCCGAGTGCGATTTGCAATTTTAGAACGTTTATTAATTTTCGCAGAGCACACGGGCGAAAGTGTATCAGTATCAAGTTTCCTTGACTGATCTTCCCTAAATTCAAAAACCATTGACGTTTTTTTTTGCTTCTTGGCCCTTGCTTTTCGATAGTATGGTATGGTATGCAATGGTATGGTATGGTATGGCATGTGTGTGTGTGTAGGTAGTGGGTGAGATCAAAATGACACTAACATTGGTGTAGCGACGGTACTTACAATCTAGCGTGGATATGGCTGGGGTCGGGGAGTCCACGCTCCGACCACAAGACCAGGCTATCGTCGACATTGCCGCCACGGGAGATCTACTGACTGCAGCGAGGGGTGAATGAGGAAATGAGAAGGTAACCATAGGAAACGTACACGCGCGTTTCACTGGACGTAGAAAATGTGGAACGGCGCACGAATAGGTTAAGCAAACATCAGTTTTTGGGCAAAGTTTACCTCCACAGCTGCACCAATCGTTTCGGGTTGCATGATGAGCAAGAATGCACTGCTAGATTGCTAAAACGAACGTATTTCTACCTAGAGGTAACTTGTCGCGTTTTCTCAAATGTAAAATAAATAAGTAAACAGGTAAGTGGGTCATACCACTCGACATATTTTATCAACACCCACAACGTTTCGATCACACGGAAACTATGAGCGTCTTCAGGCTTCACAGGCAAACAAGAAAAAAACAAAGCATGTATACAGGAAAGAAACAATTGAGTTTTGTTGACAAAAACAACACAGGGATTTCCATTTTAAGCTTTCCAGAGCCAATAATTCTTGACCAAGGAAAAGAAATGTTCTTACGAATATTAAAAACTGGAAGACTGAGAATGAATAACAAGAAGCTTTTTCTACGGTTTGATATATGGACTCGTGGTTTCTGCATGGTGCCTAACCGAGACGTCGCGTGTAAAATAAATAAAATATTTCTGAAACAATTTTTGCATGACGCATGGGAAGTCTGCGGGCCGAGTTTACTTGGAGCGTTTTAGCGCAAACCTTTGCTTCATTTGAGTGCGCGTGGGAGGCAACGCGGCGCACAGTTATGTACGTCCGGTTGCGTTCTCAACACGATATAAGCGACAGGCACCTGAACTAATTGCCATCCGTGGAAATTCTCAACAAAACCCAAGTACCTACCACGTCGTACAACGCATTTGAACATCCACGTCGCTCACTGCATTCGCGTTGCTATCCAACATTGCCCATTAATTTTAAATTTTCCCTGTTTGGTACGTTTTCAACTCGCCAAGTCTCGCGAAATATTCCCGTTGACAGAAATTCTCGTTTCCTATTTAGGTTAACATGGCATTTAATTTAACAAGGGAAAAGATCATTTCCTTCGTCGAGAATCTATCAAGCTTACTCAAAACTCTTTCAAGAGGGCGTAAAAGATTTTTAAGAATTGCCGTACATTAGACTAACCATGACATTATTTATATAGAACCAAATTAAAAAGTATATATCAAGTCAATTCAATGCGTGCCAAACTACGAACCATAATTTCTATGTGTTAAAATATGTTTTGGTCATGTGACTTTGATGTGGTTGTTGAAAATCAACTCATTGAGACGAGGCAGTCTTGCTTTGGGTGTTGCCTGATTGATCGCATCTTCGACGGACTCCCCAGACCAGTCAGTGCCGCAGCCAGCAGGGATGACTCTTCGCCAATGCTAGGCGAGGAAGAGTCACCAGTGTATGCATGTAGATAGCGATGCATTCAAACACAGGACTGAATTCAGTATTACACCCTATTTACCCGGAGAGCATATTTTTCCACCTAGGGCGCTAGTGCAGTTAGCATAGAAAGTATGGCTAGAGAGCCTATTTTTTGGGTGTAACACAGCATGCTCTCTCAGTATAGTCTGGATACTCTATTTGCTGGGAGAGCATACTTTTACACCAGGGGCGATGGTGGCAGTTAACGCAAGAAGGTATAGCTGGAGAGCCTTTTATGTGGGTGTAATGCAATATGCTCTCTCACAATAAAGACTGTAAGTACTCGGTGATAACGTATCGGGGTTGGAACGATCCAATTGCCTCTGGGACCGGAAGCAAGAATTGTATCTTAGAGACAGCGATCGGTTTGCACAAATTGTACACATGTACTTGTCCTAGATGACAATTGATGGCTACAGCCGAGACTTTTGAAGTGATCATAATCCCATATCACAATGCCAAATTCTATACAACATCACCACGTGTAAGTGAAATTTGGTCAATTGTTCAGGAGACACATAAACTGGATTGTTTATTAATTTGAGTCAAATAAATTTGGTGTTATTTCTTACCACTTTCACGCCAACCTATTGGGCACTTAGTAACAAGCGCGACTTAAAATTATCCAATGAAATTTAACTAATTTTTTGAGCTGAAACTTCATTTATGTAAAAATGGTCATATAAGTGGTGGTGTATACAATCTGCGGCCATTTAGGGCGAAAGAAATGATCCACGTTCACCACAAAATGGATCGAATGCTACGAAATGAAAAATCGTCTCAAGCTTGAATTAGCATTAACTGTAATGTATAGTACATCCCGCTGTTTGACGTGTTTGTTTCAGCCCCCCTGGCTGCTGGTTGCGAGCCAGGAATAAAAAGCACCGTCGCGCAGGGAGTCAAGCAAGGACACAGTGGTGGGGTTACAGGCACCCGCCCCTACCCGTTCCTGAGGTTTTTGGCGTGCCCCATTTTCGTGTGGGGCTGATATTATTTTTAGAACCGCATTCGCCTCTAGGTACAAAATAACGGCACGTTTTCGCTGAAATTCGGAGCCACGTTCTTCTGGTTGCGTGCTCTGGTTTCCGGTGTTTTCTGAGAAAGTGTGAGATGACTTGGATACTTTCTTATTGGTTTCACAAGAGGTTGATATCAAGATAATTATTTGATTAACAAAAGGCGAGACCGGGAAATAGCCTGAGATAAGGGAAGGCGCCCTAAACCTACCCTCGCTATCATGAAGATTGCATTTGCCACCCTCTCCAGAAATCCTCGAGCGTTTGCCAAGAAAACGGGAAATCCAGCGGAAAGGTTTGAAACAAAGGAGGGAAATGTAGCGTTGGTCGCAGGAATGAAGAAAGATCGCATTCACACTGTGAAGTGGGAATGAAGAATAAGGAAATTACGTCAAATAAATGAAACTGGATTTATTTTCTGGGGAAGGGGGGGGGGGGGCGCTATTTAAGTGAAGTAGAAACTAAGTTCGGTGAGATAGGCTCTTATTTTATCTTGGATTTAACTGTCGTTCGTGATCGATTTATCACCGCAAAATACGAGCACCAGAAATAGAAACTCTGCAGCTCGCAATTTCTTCCTGAAAAGTACACCCCGTATTCCGCGCCCTTTTCCTGACAAACAAGCCACTTGCGATGATGGACTAGCCTGCAAATCAAGATCCATCGCACCGTTCAAGTACTTTGTAATGTAGGTACAACCACCCACTCAGTGCTCACCCTTTGATGGCATACACGTGTTACTCTTTATTAATAACATTAATTTAAGTAGTGTACGCATTGTGTTATATACTACACAGCTAAGTGAAGGGTGGGTGCGTATCCTATGATTATCTAATTCTAGCAGGTAGAATATATAACTCGGTTGGGGTTGAAGTTCGATTAAATAATAACTTTCTGTCCCGTGACACGTAGCAAATATTTCACGACCCTCCTGTGCGAGGGGGTGGGTGCGGGAGGCTCGGATCCTGGCTGGAATTGCTTCTCGGGGATGAACATCCCCTACGTACGATCACCCCTTGGTAGGTATCACCCTCGCATTAAAACAGAATGCACCCGGTGAATGAACGTATCATGGCCAAGATTATTACCTTTGATATTAGCAACCCAAGAGATTGCACGAAACCGTTCATCGCGTTTTCTACCGTTATATACGTTTCATTTTCACGTAACATCCTTGCAGCTTTCAGAGCGAACTTTGAACTGCCAGCGCGCCACGAGTTTCAATGCAAATGCAATGCAGTGCAACTTTGGGTGTCAGCAGGCATTTGAAGTGGCTGTATGGATGTCGGTGCATGGGAAAAAGAGAAATAAGCCATGTGATATGCCCACCTGAAATCAATACTGGAATACAACCAGCATACGTGGGACATGCTACTACTAGGCATAGCGTGGTTTTAGTAAAATGGTGTAATTGGATGGTAATATGATAACACAATTACCTGTGACATGACTGTGCATTACAAACCCAGCTCTAATAACGCCGGTCGCCGACGTCCATGCAGGATCGAAGCGAGCGAGAAGAATAATTGATACCGCATGTGTGTGTGTGTGTGTGTGTGTGTGTGTGTGTGTGTGTGTGTGTGTGTGTGTGTGTGTGTGTGTGTGTGTGTG
>QKMV01003974.1:0-10731 GCA_003287335.1 Lednia tumana
TTGCGATATATCGATATTTTAAAATGGCGGCAGGAAAGTCGATATCTATTTTTAGATTTGTAACAAGTGCTATTGGTTTGCATCCTCACAGACAAAGAGGACATGTCTTAGGACGGTATGTCTGCCATCTCGAACCAATCTAACACGAAGAGATTTGTTCTACCGGAACATGAGATGGTGAGATTCAATTAGAATCCTAAACAGAACGATGTACGGTTTATGGCAAGATTCATGTGATAATTTGCGTCCATTATTGTCGGTCGACTTGAATTGCAAACACATGCACGTTGGTCCCTATTTTCCTACGTTATATTTCATGCGGTCCAATGTGCGTTTTCAAATGGAAATTTATTTGGTTGCTCAAAATCGTTGTTTCCGTCGTTATACGACTCTGACGTCATTATTGCTGTGATAGGCTGTTGCCAAGGTTTCAATATCAAGGTAAGCTTCCTATTAGTACGATTGGGTATCAATCTTACTTTTTGTAGTTATTGTCAAGACTTTGAAAGCCGGATCTACCTCCCTAAAGAGCTTTTTCTCAGCAATGACGAGCGCCCAAGATTGCTAGCTGAACATTCCCATCCCATGCTACCGGAAGCCGATCATGCTTTTCGGAGACACCTGTTTTGAAAATACACGGCCCGGCCCGAAACGCGACGTTCAAAAAAAATCTGGCCACGTCCGGCCCTTTCGGGCCCTTTCCCCTTTCACACGCGTCAGGGTAATATCCCGTAAGGCTTTCGGCTTTTGGAAGGCTAAAGGTATCAGTCTGAACGCCTAAAAGTAACCAAATTGCCAATGGTGACGCCGACGACGAATGTAGCGCCGCCGCTATTGCCGAGTGCATCAACGCACCATTAAAAAGAGATAAGGAGGAACCACTTAGGGTGATAATGCGATCTAGACACGATGACGCGTATGGACCGTGTCAAGATAAGACTATGTCAGTTAGTTGATGATTGTGAACTTGCGAAGGTAGACAATGGTAAAAGCCAACAATGCGCTTGCGGGGTGGGCCCGACGCCGGGCGTCGTGGGCGCCGGGACGCTATAAGAGGTGCAGAACGCGTCCAGAGCGTCGCATACACGGTGTACCCACAAGACATTGGCGTCGGCAAGAGGGAGATTAGAGGACGTCGCGAAATCAACACCAACAATAACAACAGAAAGGTATGCTCTTAGAGAATCCTGATAGATTTTAATTTTTAATTTTTTCTTATAAGCTAGCAAAAACGCTAAGAGCACACTATTGTATAGCACTAGTTGTCGTACACAAGTCAGTTCCTAGAGATCGTCTGAAAACTCTGCTTAGATAAATTCGATTTTCGACAAAGCAGCGTGTAACCACCTGGAATTTGATTATATATTTGGAATGTTGCTATGAAGCTATAAATGTTGCTATGAATGAAGTGTGTGATTTTTGAATGTCGGTATGTCGCTATTTTTTGGTTTAATACTGGGCTCTAATTTTGGGGAAAGCTAATGATGCTGGAGACTAATTTAATTGCTCGGGTTATGTGTGAAATTCAACTGAAAACTGACGGAATGGAAATAATTTCCTCTGCGTTCCTTTGAAAAAAGCGTATCCATTAAAAGGAAGCAATTATGATTTACTCCGGTCACCGGGGGCATAATTGAGGTACAGATTCTTGTGGTAGTCAAACCTATGGTTCCACTGGAATAAATAATTGGATTTTTCTGGTAAGACGCAAATAAATTAGAAACGAATTAAAGTATAGAAATCAGATTACTAATTTTGCCTTGCATAACTAATTTTTTAAGCCTGAATAAAAGCAAATTCCTTTCGAAAGTTATTAACTATACACTCACAGACCGGCTGAAAGTATACACGGTAGATACTTTTTAAAAAAGAAGGGTTCAATAACCAAAAATAAAAACCGAAACAAACATAGAAAGAAGTAGTAGAAAATAAAGATTAATGATAATGATTAAAAACAAAAGCAGAGCCAAATTCTCATGGAAACTTTGGAAAAACAATCATATCATGTGAGCACAGCGCCTTTCTTACTTCCTGTGTTGATAAATGAAGTGGCTCATTAAAAGAAAAAAGTTCTGGGGATAGAGAACGAACGTGGGGTTGCAAGCAATACATATATTTACAATATACAACAGTAGTAACATGTAGTACAGTAGTACTAATGTGTTTGAAGAGCATTTTTAGCTTAAAGTCTCCATTAGACATGACCCACGCACAGGGCTATAAAATTTTTAAATCAATTCGCGAGCGTCATAAAACTGTTCCGGAACAAAGAGCGTGGAAGGGAAATTAGAATACGGCGTCCACATCCAAACCCGGCACTTCCACCGAATGCCACCGAATGCCAAGAGAAGACCACCATTGCTTTCAATTAATCGAGTAATTACGAACCATTAGGCGTCAAGGGTGGCTCCATCGCGTGCTCGATCACCGTGATATAGAATTGGTAATTTAAGTGGGGTGGTGCTCCTTATAGGTGTGGACACCACCTGAATTTTTAATCACAAACGTGATATTATGAGGTAAAATTCTACCTTGTAGAGGCACCGGCAGAGTTTATGAGAAATTGGGCTATTTTAGAACTGCTACTTTGGTGTTTCAAGCCAGGAAAGTTTTGATAGAATATATTAAGACTCTCAACATGTGGTCGTGTACTAAACTCGCAAACGATGAACTCATTTGTAGATAATTCAACCAACACATCGACGTGCAAGTTATAATAACTTTAGGAGTTTCTTTCAAAAAAAAAACTCCCAGCCCATCAAGAAAAAACGCAAAATGATGCACGAAGTTTTTGCACGAACAACTGACATAAACCAAAAGTAACATTTAAAAATGCATATTTTAGTTCTTCGTGTTATACAATGACGATGCAAAATATTGGGAAGCCGTCAACTCTAATTTCTTGTACCGAATATTTAAATTCAACGTTAAGGCAAATCTTTTTGCTGCCCGTTTGAGGCATTGGAAGTTTTCACGCGCCTGTTTTTTGGAAGATAGCAAAAGCCCACCTCCCAAAAGTCCATCTCTCAAAAGCCCACCTATCAAAATGTGTACCAGCCGATAGCTGTTGCAAACACACAGTGCCTGCATGTGACAAGTGTTGGTCGGGGTCGCTGGGAAAGGGAAACATTTCCCATTGAATAACATGATGCAACAAGTGTCTGCAGCATGGAATGCATCTGTGACCATGCGTCCATGGTTGCACCATAAAAACATTATTTTATGGTTGAACTAGTGACTATGAGGCCGTTCGTATCATAGTCGCTTGATGTTTTCAAAATCGACAGTTTACACGTAGCTTTTATTAGGTGCTTCACCCAAAATGAGCCAAGAACAATGCATAGTTCAGTAGAATCCCATGAAAGTAAGGTTAGATGAAGTTTCTGAAATGCGAAAGGTACTGTTAGAAGCACGATTGAAATTTTCTTCTAAATAAATTCCTTAATTGCTTGGCCAATTATATGTGGAGGGTGATCGAGGACGACAGTTTAAATATATACTATCAACATCACACTAAGATGTTATGTAAGTAAGTTCAACTCATTTTCTCGATTTTCTATGTCGAAATAGTAAATACCATACATTTCACTGAACAACGTTTTTACAACACTATTTGGTTAATCTGTAGCTCATTTCAGAGGAAAGAAAATACTCCAGTACTTTTCCATTATATATAAACCAATAACGGTTCGCTGGTGCATGAGAGCCGTCTACAACTTTCAATCGGGTTATCATCGAACATCATTAGATCGTGTAAATTTACTTACCACAAGTCTGTCGCGAGATCAAAGAAGTTTGAGGCAGCTACGCTAACCACGTCACCATAGTCACCGCGCCATTTTTACCGTGTCGTTCGCTGCAGATCAAATGTTATCCCACGTCGAAAAGTTATCTTTAGTCTTGACAAGGTTGAAAGGTTCATAGTGTTATTAAATCAACGACACATTATTTGTTGCAAGGCAAGATTTACTTTGCGATGGTGGGTGAAACATTACGCTGCGATTTGACCAAGAACAAGAAGCACTGTATATCAGAGGTTACTAGCACAAAGAGACGCAGCGGCGAAGCTTCGAGCATAATGCAAAAAGGCGGAAGATTTCTACCTTCTTTCCAACTATTTATCATCTGAAACCATGAAGATAACTAATTGAATTATGTTATATTTATCTCCACACACTATCAAGGTTGCGGCTAGGAAAACGGTGAGCTTTCGTCTTCGACTTCAAAGGAGCTAGAAAGCTTCCCCGTTCGAGTGCATTTTTTCTACTAGGTCAGCACTCAACAAAAAATGTGTGCTCTTAGCTCTTAGTTCCTAGCCTGAAGTTTTCTTCAATGACAAAATAAATCACAAAAATATGTGCAACTGTAGGCTAAAAATTAATAAGATTACGTAATGACAATGTATACATTGCTGTGTACATAAAACCGACACTACTTGTTACTAGAAAAATATGAATGTCAAATCTACATCCAGAAAATGAAGCAGCACGAGTGGTGCTGTGCACCGACAATTATGAGAACTTCAGTTTCCCCTAAGGCTGACTTCACCCCGTTTCTATCCATCCATCATCCGGCCACATTGTTGAGCTGATTTTCCACTAACCTGTCATTAATTTATGCAATTAATATGCAAATAGTTTATAATATTGATTTAAATCTTGCTTAGAGAAATTTAATTGGGCTTATTTCAAAAGTTTACGTGCATTTCAACAAATTTGCACAAATTTACACACATATATTAAATCCCAATTAAAATAATTTGCGGGAAAAAACACGGAAAAGTTCATTTGGCACACGAACCTTTATATATATATATAGACAGAGATAGAGAGAGACAAAATGCGAAATGGACATCAATATTACTTTACGTGATGTTTTCACTAAATTGCAATTATCAACTCAATCTAAAAATTTCGAAATTGTGGGCGAAGCTCATCAATCACGGGAAAGAATTACACGCGTTTGAAGGTCGCCTCTCACATTTAATCTCATCACTCGTGTATAACGATGTCCACCAATATCCCCGTGTGTATACATTATCTTTCCCAGACTTAATTGAAACACAATCCATACCTTCAAACAAGATCACTTTCGGGTCATCCTTGAATTCGCTTCTCCCATGTCAATATACTATTTAGTGTACCTTATAATCCTCACCAATAAACAGCCTATTCGCGTCCTTTAAACACAAGCTAATATTTATTTAATAATGTCTTTATTTGGGCTGAATGACACCATAGAGTTCGGTACTATACGGCATGTTATATCATTTTATATCCAGTTACAGCATCTTAAGCTACTCGCTTTTGCGCTACAGAAACCATCCCTGTCCACATTTCACGTGGGCTTGGACGTGGGATCCAGTTTATTACATAATATATTGCACTACTTAAAGTACCTACATAACATTAACTTCCAACCTGAAGGCTAAATTCCACTGCTTGGAGCTGCTTTGTTGTGTAATTATTTGGATGGCCGTTATATTAAATCATTTTCGTTGACTTAATTATAAGAGAAAGAGTGCCCTTATAATTGAGACGACCCAGCTAATTTTTGTTTAGACTGTATGCACGGCTACTTTGCTCCAACAAATTACATAATTTCGTATACATAAACACTCGACAAGTAGAACTTTTTTTACTTCCAAAAGAGAACAATTACTATACGTGTTTATTGCAACAAGCATTCCAAGTCCTTTTCATTTCGAAGCGTTCGCATGCCGAAACAGGCGCAATATTTTGTTGATAAAATGGGGGTTCATTTTCTTGATGCCACTAAGAAATTTTATGCGTGAGTCAAAGCGCACGAAGCATTTCATTTTGTTGCCGACGCCTAATTTTTCCGCCTACGATGTGAGGTCACATTTCTAGGGGGGGGACTATCCCTTCCATTATTGGATCACTCAGCTATGCTCTCCGCATAACGTTATTCATTAATTAAACATTCTAATTGGAAAGAAAAGTGAGAAATATTCGGTTACAAATCGTTAAATCGTTCCCTAGCGATCATCTTAAAGTTCCCACGTCTTGTATGTACTAAGCAGCAATTGTGTCACCTACAGGAAAGCTGCACAAAGAAATCGTTTTCCAATAAAGCTGGTGTGCCATGTAAGTGTATATTTACTTCTGTTTTATTTTGATAATATCATATGGCGTAAAGCCTGTTTTACACAATCAAATTTTTCATCCAATTTCTTTGACGCAACTCTCTTCCGTCAATTGTAGCCGGATTGCAACAATTTAAACTATAGAAACTGAAATTTTGTCAAATAAATTGAATGAAACATTTGATCGTGTAAAACAGGCTTAACACTTTGAGAAAGTCGTTATTCGAGGAAAATATGCGCGAATATCAAAAGAATTCGTATACGACGTCCTATAAGCATTATGTTTTATGAAACATCGCTGAAAATCGATTCTACCTTGGTGTGCATTACACAAATTTGGCCCTTGCCATGAATGATCGAAAGTAAGTCATATTTCAAATAATGTCAGAGTATGAGTACACTTACTTATGAATACGTAAGGTGGTGGGATACTGGTTCTTGATAGTAAAGCGCTCGGTATCGACAAGGTAAACTGCGATCGGTAGTATAACATTTCAAATAGCCGAATTCCAAAGTACTTTTTGCAATAAAAATGAGTTCTCATTTGAATGCCAACCCTATATCGGCACTGTAGTCCTCGTGTTTACCACCACAGTAGTAATCGAAACGAATGTATACACATACAACGGCTGCTTTCAGCCCTATTTATAATGTATCTTTGACAAGAATGGCAAGGGAACACCAACGTCAACGTAACATCAAAGAGAAGTGTTTCCCCATTCTCGTTATGAATGGAACACGACTAGGTCTAAGGAATCTATACCACCTACGGTGATAGAATAGTAATATGTATTATAACGAATTACGAGAAATATAAATAAGTTCTCCCTGAAGCGTCTAAGGAATAAACGAGCTATTAAATTTTTGGAACTCATATCTCCTGACTAATTTAAGCACTATAGTTTTTAAAAAAACTGTTAATAACTGGGTTAAACTGCTGAAAACTTAACTGACAATAAAATGCCAACGTTTCGCTAACTATTCTAAAAGCTTCATCGGTTTTCATCAGTTTAACCCAGTTATTAACAGTTTTTTTAAAAACGAGCTATTATTTGTGCGTATTATATTCGCCACCTTTGGCTTATGGTATTGGAACGTAGGGAACAATATGATGCCTTCCAGCACATTTAAAAAGTTTATTTTACCACTGAGGTTCGGTGACTGTAGCATCAAAGTTGTTTATTTCAGCGTTGAAGAATCTGCGAGGGAAATGATAACATCTGTTATATTCTAGTTATTGTTTGCTACAAAACACAGGTTCGCTTTCTCTCATTTTTCTCTGCTTTATCTCGTACTCTTGACTACAAGATGTTTGTAAGATGGACACTTTGGTTAACTTAAGTCGATGTTAATGAGAAAATATCGCCCGCAACAACTGTGGTGTGTTTAATTAACCGTTGTAAACCTCATGTCCTTGCGACCACCGAGATGTCTTAGCTAGCCGTTAGCAGTGGCGAGCTGGAGGCTGCGGGGCACAACGCCGTTACCGCACCCGACCTCAAAATGGACCGCTTAAAAAGCGGCGTCACTCACGCATACGAAAAGACAATACTAGAATAGTATTCAGACAGATTATAGTCGGGCAGTTTGGTAGAATATCCAAATAATCTTACTTTACCGACACCGAGGTATTGGGCTGGCGAGATATTCAACGTTATAAAATGTTTTCAACTCATGTTTATCTGGTACTCTTCACACTAATTTGAAAAAACTGTTTTATTTTTACTGTTCAACGTTGTTTCTTTCGTGCCAATTCCGATCCAGTAAAATCGCCCGCACAGTCCACTCGTGAATTTAATTGGATATATACTAAATAGTGAAGTTTGCACTCGTGAGGTCCGTATACATCCGCAGCCACCGGGAAAATAAGTTTTCCTAAGCTGTGCAAATAAATGCAAATTAAATAAAAAGCTATGAAAGATCCTGCGGAGCGTACGCATTCGGAAGATGTCCATCAGCAACTTTTCTCTAGTCCGCCACTGATCCAGTTCTCACCGCAATCGTCCCGAGAGCTCAACCGGGAAATTGGTGTGCACGTGTGGACACGTGGCATAGGTAGGGTGGGGGTTACGCGGGGTAGGTGAGCGGCGTTGGGAAGAAAAACATCGCGATGAGTGCTGGAGTTGAGCTCTCAACGCTGCCTCGTCGTGTAACGCTTTAAATAATTAGTAACGTTACTTTGATCGCTATCGAGTAAATTACAAAAGTTTTATAGCGATTCATCGCCGATTCGGTATCTTTTACGATTTTGTCATATTCACTCCGGCACAATTTTGTGAAGATTAGTCATAGCTATTGATGAACGAGTTACGACATCAAAGACAGAATGGGCTTATTGTGGTTTTTTGACGGAGAAAGTTTGATTTTTCAGATTTTTCACATCACGTTTCAAACATGCATCAAACGTTTTCCCTTTTCCACGCCCACGAAAATGAAAGCCTACTTTAAGCCTTGTTGTGTGTTCACACTCGTTGGCTAGCTCATATTCATGTATGAATTTGTAAGTTATGACTATGAGACTACAACCCAAGCTAAAACATGGAGCAAGCATTAGCACCGGGAAAGCAACCACCTTTTAACTGTAAATGCTCCGTGCTGAGCTGCGTGGTAAATGCTCTCCGAACTCCGAAGCGTGGAAAATGTCGGTCCACAAGCTACAAGTACAAAGCTACAAAAGACCGACCACGAATAAATGCACGCGACAAACACAGCAAACCGGTCGGGCAATTGTTCCAAGCTCCGGCCGAAAGGGGGCACACACACATAAATTATGCATCTCTCTTTATTTGGATACGCCCGCAAGAACAGGTTTATTCCAGATTAGTGAAGGACTTGAGTACCCGTGTTTTACGGAACTAGTTGGAAATGTGAAAATACATGTTTCATGATTGTATTTTCTTCTAATTGTCAATTTTCATGAAAAGTTAATTTCGGGTACGAGAGAAAACTCAGCGGAGCTTCTCTCGGGAAAAGCGATGACAGTGTCCATCGCCGAATACTGTCAGCCACCGATTGATTAGTGTAACATTGCTCTTTAGAAGTAGCAACTAGCGGTTACCCGCTAGGTCCTTCGGGCAGCGGAAAGCCTCTTATGCGCAAAAAATTGCCCATAGGGCATATATATGGCCATAGGCCAAAAAATATGCCCATAGGGAAAAACCTATGCCTATAAGGCAAAACCTATGCCCATAGGGCAAACCTTATGCCCATAGGGCAAAACCTATACCCATAGGGAAAACCCTATGCCCATAGGGCAAACCCTATGCCCATAGGGCAAACCCCTTGCCCATAGGGCAAACCCTATGCCCATAGAGCAAACTCTATGCCCATAGGGCAAAACCTATGCCCATAGGGCAAACCTTATGCCCATAGGGCCAAACCAATGCCCATAGGGCAAACCCCCATGCTCATAGGGCAAAAACCTATGCCCATAGGGCAAAACCTATGCCCTTAGGGCAAAATCTATTCCCATAGGGCAAACCCTATGCCCATAGGGCAAAACTTAGGCCCATAGGTCCATATAAAACCCATAGAACAAACCCTTTGCCTTTAGGGCAAAACCTATGTCCATACGGCATAAACTCTACATATAGGGCAAACTCTATGCCCACAGGGCATACACACAAAGGTTGATAACAATTGGTACAAAAGTTATACAAACAAAGGTTTGCTTTAATTTTTTTTTTAATACCGCAAGAAAAATAGCGTCTTAATACCTTGTTTATCGATATGTTTATGACTTTCTGATGCAAGTTCGTTAGACTGTTGCAGTATTTATGTATCGAAGATAATCGTCTATGTTTTTTGTACGATAATCGCAATCTTTTGCACAAAAATCGAATGAAATCGAACGAAATTAACAGTTGTCGAGCGCTGCAATGTTTTTTGAATCGGGAAATAGAATGCCGCCATGTCGAGTTATGACGTCAACGACGATCACGTGGTTTTGGTGGACGGCGAGCTCACGTCGAACCCAGCACTTTCCAAGTATTCGATCGGTTTTTTACTGATTTCTCAACGAATCGGTAATTGTTTCGTTCGAAACCAATAGTAATGGACGCGGAATAATAAAATATACATTCGAGAAGCAAGTTTGATCAATTTCCGTCGGTTTTTGGCCAATTCTGATTGTTTTTAGTGACTTGTCGTGAGCCCGCTGTTGTTGTTTTTGTAGTTTCTATGGTTTAGGCCATTAAAAAGCAGTGAAAAACGACAGTTAAATTGAGCAAACATGGGTCCACATTTCAATTAATTACTACATGAAAGCGTGAAAAGTTGAATTTGAAAATGCGACAGCGCACTAGATGAAGAAATTTGCTACAATTCAGTACCGAATGTCATCCGTTTCGATGCTTCCCCACGATTTTTATAGCTTGCCTCAGCCGTTTGCGGAGATACATAGATACATACATACACCCAAATAGGGTAGGTCAAGATCTAAGGACATTAAAGATTAAGAGAGAAGAGAAGAGAAGAAGAGAGATTGTACGGGTTTTCTTTCATCGCGCAAATTGGCAACAACTCGTCAAAAAATTGCAATTAATATTATTAAGAATATTAAAATCACTTCAAAAATACCTGCTTACTCGAGGAAATGAACCCCGGACCTTTTGCTAACATGGCAA
>QKMV01003975.1:0-10730 GCA_003287335.1 Lednia tumana
GCCAAAGTTTTATGAAATTTGCACAGTTTGCAACTATTCTGAATCAATTTTGCTATCAAATTGTTTCTTACGACGGGAAAAAAGGACAAATTAAATTAATTAAAAATAACAATAATTTGATAACATCAGACTAGGCACTGTCTAGTTTGCCTAGCCTAGAGCGCACGCCCCTGCTCAAGCCTCATAAAAGGATAAGACTTCTCCTCCGAGAGCCCGTCCGTACCCTATGCAGCGAAGATAGAGCAGGTGTTCTTGTGAGGTTTCGGGCTTAAACCCCCGTTCGGATACATATTTTTCCCCCTTACTTTCCTTTCCTGAATCCATTGCTGGCCAAAAGCCAAGTTCGAATGTTGGCAGTTTGTTTGTTAGAAGTTCTCAGCAGTGAAACCCATTTACTAACATTTTTTTTGAAAAAGCCATAGTTCTTAACCTTAAAGGTTTTTTTCACCTCAGCTGCTGCAAGTGGAGATGAAACGGATGCAAGCAAACTGTACCAAGTTCTCCTCGAAGCCAACATGGCAACGGAAGTAGGTCTGATCGCGCTGGACGCTCTTGGCCTCTACTGCATCCATTTCAAAGACGTTCTTCTCAACAAAAACGGCGATAACTTGATCATGAAGAAGGTTTTCGACATCTACCTGTCCTTCCTGCAAGTTGGACAGTCAGAGACGCTGTTCCGCCACGTCTTTGCTGGGTTACGAGCTTACATCAACAACTTTTCCATTGCACTCTTTCAAGGTAAGTCCTCTGCAGATTGTTAATCTGTTTGATAGCCGTTTTTTAATTTATTAGAAACTAAACTGAACGCCGATTTTTCGTAGAAGATAGGTTCACATCGATTGGTAAAAGGCAAAACCTCCTAGCCCTCAAAATGTACATTTTTCAGGGGGTGGTTTTATGTGATTTGAGTCACGCCTGAACAGTTAGGACAATGAGCTTCTTTTTTCACAGAGAGTTTATTTTTTCTTCAATTTGTCGCGTTCTTGTTTTAACTTGTCATATCCGAAATAAGGACTAATTAATGTTTAAATAAACAGAATGTGGGCTTGGTGTTTTTGCCAGACAAGTTTTCGATCATTGCTAGTGGGTTTCTTGTGCAGGTTACGTCTTTTTTCCAACTCTGTCGGTCTCCTACAAGGCTGCTTACGTGATTTTGTCCCCCGTGCATCATGTGTTTTCTACTTGGGCTACTTGGTGGATTACAGAGGGTTACAATTACATCAAAAAAATAATTTCAAAATCTGAGTGCGATTTGAGGGTTGTGTGGTTTTGCCACAACGCGTATCTCCAGCAGCTCTTTCCGATTATATAAAAATCTCAATTTTTCCATATTTTGTGGGTTACATGGTTTTGCCTTTTACCTATCAATACGTGTGATATAATATATGAATGCAACCTGCTAACGTAGCCAAGTATTCTAACCATTCTCCTGTTTTTAGGCAATGCCGTATTATGTGGCCGCTTGTGCTACGAGCTTCTCCGCTGCTGCAACAGCCGGCTCTCGACCATACGCCAAGAGTCTTGCGCCATCTTGTATCTGCTCATGAGAAGCAACTTCGAGTTCACCAACAAGAAAGGGCTTATCCGAGTTCATCTCCAGGTAACGCGTCCCATTCAGATCAACAAACATCCCGTAAAATTTCGTTATCCAGCAGATTTATAATACTTAGAATATTAAAATCACTTCAAAAATACCTGCTTACTCGAGCACTTGAACCCCGGACCTTTTTCTTACCGGGCAAATGCTCTTGAGACCATTTACCACACTTGAGAGCATTTGCCCGGTAAGCAAAAGGTCCGGGGTTCAAGTCCTCGAGTAAGCAGGTATTTTTGAAGTGATTTAAATATTCCAAAAAATTATAACTAGTCGTGTATATGACTTTAATGTTTAATCCTTCTCAGAATTATAATGCGTTCGCTCTTTCCAGGTGATAATCTCCGTCTCGCAGATGCTTGGCAATGTGGTCGGCCTGAACAACTCGCGCTTCCAAGAGAGCCTGTCACTCATCAACAGCTACGCGACCAGCGACAAGGTGATGAAGGGCACCGGCTTTCCCGTCGAAGTGAAGGACTTGACCAAACGCATCCGCACGGTCCTCATGGCAACGGCGCAAATGCGCGAGCAACTCCACGACCCCGAGATGTTGGTGGACCTGCAGCACAGCCTGGCCAACTCGTACGCATCGACTCCGGAGCTGAGACACACGTGGCTGGAAACGATGACCAGGAATCACGTGCGGGACGGAAACTTCTCGGAGGCAGCCTGCTGCCAGCTGCACATCGCTGCGTTGATGGCCGAATACCTCAAGCTGAAGAAGATTCAGACGTGGGGGGCCGAGGCTTTCTGTAATATCTCGACAAATATCGCTCAGGACGAGAAGAATCTCAAGCTGGATGCAGGTACGGGGAGCAGACAATTTTTTGGGATTAAACAATTAGGAAAATAGGTAGCGTACTTGTTGAGTAATTGAAAACAAAGTAGGAAGCTATTCAATTTTTAAGACTCATGGCTTCTGTCTAATTTAAGCACTAGTTTTCAAAAAAACTGTTAGTAAATGGGTTAAACTGCTGAAAACTTCTAACAAACAAACTGCCAACGTTTCGCTAACTCTATCGCCCCGAGAAAGCTTTCAATAGAGTTAGCGAAACGTTGGCAGTTTGTTTGTTAGAAGATTTCAGCTGTTTAACCCATTTACTAACAGTTTTTTTGAAACGTAGGAAGCTCTATGCCTCCAGACACCAACTCCAAGTGCCATTTGGTACTCCTGTCCTATGTACTAAGTTTTTGCCTGTTTCACATATTTCTGAGCTGAGTTCAGCTTAGTAGATTCATTAAAATACCTTATTATCACTTGTAGTGGTAGCTACTAGGCAACGCCGATAACTAAGTGATTACACTATTTCTAAAAAGAAACGTGTATTGAATACTAGGGGTGCCTTCGAATGTCCGGATATTATTTGGTTCCAATCAAAATTATTCAAATTTTTCTTTAAAAAAATATGTCAAGAAGGGTGTTTGCGTGAGTACACCTACTCCCACATGCCATCTCCAACCCCCTAAACCCCCTAACTACACTGGGCGCACACCTACCTTTTACGCCGAATTGCTAGACTTTTCCCAATACTTAGATATTAGAGTTAGTAACTTGATTTATATTTATGTGAAGATATATTCTGAGCCAGCCACTGTACAACCAGCCCCAAGTGTATGAAATTATTCCCACATTTGGATATATTGTGCTGAACTAATAGAGCAAACATTGACAAATAAATTGATATATTTTTATATATTGATTTTGACATATTGACAAAATTCTGGGAGATGATACCTGTGCAATTGACAAAGTTTTTGTTTTTCTGACAGAAACGCAAATCTTAAATTTTTTTAAAAATGACACCGAATAGTTAACTATTTTATCTTCTTATTTTGAAATGGCCTAAACTAACCTACGCGTTGTTAAGCCTTAAACAACAATTAAAAAACAAATAAAGCAGACTGTCCAGTATGAGCGTGCCCTGATGTAAGCTGCGTGTGCGTGTGGTGCGTAGGCGTGCAGGACATCCAGTACAACGAGCAGAGCCTGCTGGAGCAGCTGGAGCTGTGTGCCGAACACATGGTCAAGGCAGAGCGCTACGAGCCGCTCGGACACCTGTACCGGCTGATCGTCCCGATCTACGAGCAGCGCCGGGACTTTGCCGCCCTGCAGCAGTGCTACCAACACCTGACCGCCGCGTACACCAAGGTGGTGGAAGTCGTCAAGTCTGGAAAACGTCTGCTCGGCCGCTATTACAGGGTGGCCTTCTTTGGGCAGGTGCGTTGTGGTTGAAATAATAAACAGTGAATGAAACTAGTTCATAGTAGAGCTCTTGAGTGGAGCGATGTTGTTTTGATCTCAGGCAAAATTTGAATTGTGATTGGATGAAAGGAGCAGGCGTATGAAGCAATTTCACTCTTCTTGATTTCCCTTGCACTTAACTCATTTATTTCTAGCTATTTGGCAGCCATTGAACAATGACTATTTTGCATTTTTTAAATAAAGAAAATCTTGTTGATGCAGAGTTATGATACTACCTAGACAGTATTTAAGTTTGTGAGAATATGTACATTAAGCACTTAGTGTTATATATTTTCAATACATACTTCAAACTCTAATGGGTTTATGTTAATTTGAGTACTTGAGTACTAATTGAGTATTTTTTTTGTGTTTTCAAAGGCATATTTTGAAGAAGAAAGTGGCGTCGAATACATCTACAAAGAGCCCAAAGTCACATCTCTCTCTGAAATATCGGAAAGACTATATCAACTGTTTTGTAATAAATTCGGACAAGAATCGGTTAAAATCATCATGGACTCGATCGCAGTAAGTACCTGTCATTACGTTGCTTTTTGCCACATTGTGGCTACAAACAAAACACCCGCCTGCCACCACATTCGACCACCTTGAATTGTTCGCTCCCTCAGATCGACGCAAACGAACTGGATCAGAAACTGGCATACATCCAGGTGACCCACGCGACTCCTTACTGGGAGAAGTTTGAGCTGGAAGAGAGACCCACAGAGTTCGAGCAGAATCATGACGTCAATTGTTTCATGTTCGAGACACCGTTCACGAAGAACGGAAAGGCTCGTGGAAATCTGGAGGATCAGTGGAAGAGGAAAACCATCCTTACAAGTAAGAGAAAATTAGAGGAAAACCATCTTTACAAGTAAGAGAAAATTAACTCTTAAATTTTACTGTGAGTGGTTTGCCATAAGAAGTGTGAGTACTACCTACTCCCTGGGTTATGGTTTTGAAGTTTCCAACTCTAAAAGTTCATGTAGCCTTTTTTTTGGATGGTGGGTATTTTTTGGGTCTAAGAGTGAAGATCCCCCCAATAGCAATCGGTGTCAGCAACCTTGATCAGACTTATTTTTGTAAGCCTAGGCTGGCTCTATCGTTGAATTAGCCTATGGTAGTAAGCAAGTAAGTTGTAGACAAAATAATAAACTTGGTCTTTCTGGATGCCCTTCTTTCAAATTTTCAAAATGTTCAAAATGTTGGTTTGCACTAATCATTTGTATGCTTTACACGGTGTGCGGGCATACTAACTGGACCGAAAGGCTTAAAGGGTGTGGGTTACACCGGTTCTCGTGACATCAACGTAGTTAAGCAACATTGTAGTGGACCAAAGGTCGGATGGGTGACTATTAATACCAAACCCTATTTCTGTTTGGGAGAGAAGGTGGAGAGTTTGAACTTTGAAGCTAGTGCAGTAGCTTCACTCCCCTTGCCATCAACCTCTCGATAGGGTTAGTGGAGGAATTCTGCTGTTCGAGTTATACCGTCTTTGGGAAGGGACGTTCAGCGATGGTCCCCTTGGTGCTTTTCGACAGGAGTAGGCTACATACCGGCACCAGGCTTCCTCTCTGCCATGTAAGGTTTATCGTAAGTCTCATTATCATCAACTTACTATGAGTTTGTGTTGTAGCCGAGTATTCGTTGCCATACGTGAAGAAGCGGGTGAAAGTAAACCACCGCCGGGTGCTGGAGTTGAGCCCTATCGAAGTGGCGTTGGACGAGATGCGGTTGCGAGTGGCAGAGCTTGATGAAGTGGTTCACTCTACACCCACCGATGCCAAGAAGCTACAGCTGCGCCTACAGGTACGCCAGCGGTGCGGCTTGGGA
This sequence comes from Lednia tumana, assembly GCA_003287335.1. Taxonomy (NCBI): domain Eukaryota; kingdom Metazoa; phylum Arthropoda; class Insecta; order Plecoptera; family Nemouridae; genus Lednia; species Lednia tumana. The sequence goes on from QKMV01003975.1 coordinate 5,667, forward strand.
TACTATTCGAAAGGATTTTATTGTATTTCGACCCAAGAAACATCGTAGGATTTTAGTGAATAGCTGCCTCACTTTTCTGAATATTTTCTGTTATTTCAGGGAAGTGTATGTGTTCAAGTAAACGCAGGCCCGCTGGCATATGCGTCAACTTTCCTTGATCCTAGCTCGGAGACCGTCTACCCTGACGATAAAGTAGAAGAACTCAAAGATGTTTTCAGGTGCATACTTTAATTTCTATGATCATAAGTCATAAATAATTAGGTGATACTCTATTAGAGAATATAAGTTGATAGAGCTAGAACCTATCCATTGGTTATCCGTTCTAGTTTTGACCATTATCTTGGCATCAGAATCGTCTGTAAAAACTGATCTATATTTTCTACTAATTATTTTCCGTACTAACATTTTATCTTTCGATAGGGATTTTGTGAAAATCTGTTACACAGCGCTGCAGATAAATGGTAGACTTGTGACGATGGACCAACACGAGTACCAAGATGTTCTTCGGGAGAATTACTTGAAGCTGTGCACAAACTTATCGGCACTTCTCGGCGAGTCTTGGCCTGATGACGATAACATGATGATGTTCAAGAGGAACAGTCGAGCGTTGTTCAGCATCATCAGCGGCTCTTCCAACAGCTCCAGCACCGCCTAAGCATTAGTTCCCGAATTGTACGTTGCACGTAAGCTCTCTGCTCACTTGTAGCTACACCTTACGGCCTTCTGTTCAACAAAAATGGATTTTTTGTGTTTGCAACTTCATTCAGAAATCATTGACGATTGAGGATAGGAATTTAAGTGAACATCCATTTAACATTTGTAAATTAATGATAAAAGTTAGATTACGTGCATTTGCCATTCACTGAAAATAGCAAGTCAATTAGAGTTGGATTTCAAGTCAATTTCTTGTACGTTTCTACTTGTTTACAGTTGTCAGGTGGATGCTGCTGAAAATTCTGAAACCGTGATCTTTTAGTGATTTGTCAGTTAGGCATTGCCATTCCCATTTCAAAGTGCACAAGTAAGCACTTTACAAAATAACACATTTTAATGTGTACTCATTTCTTTTGGTATTATTTAACTCCTCTTCTAACTGATTATTTCATATTTATCAAAACTGTAAGCAAACTTCCATTACATTCTGATAGAGTCTTAATGTAGCTGTTATATTATTTATTTAATTTTTTATGGCTTTATGAGATTAAATATTGGTTTATAGTTCACCCAATCGAATTGGTGTGTGAATAAACCCAATAAATATCACTTAGTGAGAAACTGTATTACGCCTTACAATGGCACACGTAATTTAAGCTAATGGACCGTGGATAATCACTATCGATGTCATGCTATTGTTATCGCTTCAACTGCTTACATTTCTTACGCGCACCCATGTGACTCAAGGGAAATGCAATGTGATTGCTATTTCTGGATCTTGCCATATCAGAGAGTTTCGACTAAGAATCTACGACCAAAGTTAGTCCAGCGCAGTTTCTCAAAGTTGGAAAAAGATCGGCTTGCTCACGGTTTAAAACAAGAGCAAGAGGTAATAAAATGAATGGTTGAGTGCATCAGTGTAGCTGTTGGTTACTTCCACATAACACGATATTATATATTCCTTAATATTTTATCGCTTTTATTCTGCATTTATTTGTACTAAACAAGAATAGAATAGTTGGATTCTTGAAACTCGATGGCACCAAAGTCGATGGAACAGTATTTTCATTTGTCTCGGCATAGACTGATACTGTTCGATCGGCTCTGACGTTACCATTGTAACTAGACCATTAATACATTAAAATTTGAATACTTTATTACAACAATTACATCATTGTTCCTTGTTAGAATTTTGTATCGGGTAAATCTCTACCCAAGTTGATTTAATAAACTGATTTCAATTTTTTCGTGCAGCATTGGTGTAGGTGACCGTTATGAAATACTATGCAAATGTGGACTGTTTACGTACTTTATTACCCGATTAATTGAACTGGATAAACCTTGATAGTTGATACAGGAAGCACTACATAAGATAGACCTGCATTCTAAATTGACAGTATAGTGGGGATATATATATTTCCAGGGTAAAGCTTACTAAAATATCATCACAGATTATTAAAATACTATTTTTTCTCTTGACTATATATGTCGATTGCACTATAAATTGTTTAGTTTAGGCTCAATGGAGAGTCTTCAAGAGTCGAGTGTGCCGTCACTATCTCCACTGCTAGCGACTGCATCTAATAGACGTGCGATATTCGAATCGCTAGCGACGGCATCTAATTGACGTGCGATATTCGAATCTGATTGCGTAGGGCGGAGAGAAGCGAGCGAATTCTGAAACAAAAGATAGAGGCATATATTTATCACTCCGCAACGGCATTATTCTCAAATTCGAGACATCCTACATCCAACTCACGTTAATGTGTGTTGAACTTGAACTCCTCGGAAGTTCAGACACAGATTTCTTCATCTTTTGAAAGTGATATGTTTGGATTCCAAGAGATTTCAGCACCAAGTCGATTTTCTCAGGGTATTCTCCGTGACCTGAATGATAAAGATAAAATTAATCAGATAAAATATGAAAATGCTTGTGAACTTTCATACACCTATATTCAGAAACAACCTTGAATAATGCCGCTAAGGTCAACATTGCACATGCGACGATCCACGATGTCGATCGGCTGCAAGCCTGCTACATCAGAAGTCACTGACAGCTTGCGGTAGAGAAACTTCAGAAGCCAGTCGGATCTGAAAATATTGGAGGTATACTGTGATCATGTTCGAGGTAGCAGGAGAAAGAATGGCCAGCTCGGAACATTACCTGCAGTATCCGTTGACAATTCGGCCGGAAACCACTCTCATTAGCCTCGTCCAGTCTTTGCTGTCCCCCGTAACCGGAGCCCCAAGCAGTATGGCATCCTGGACAATTCCTTCGCAGTCATCTCGTTCGGACATCTCCTGACAAATCAAATTAGTGGGGAAGTGACGACAGTTTAGTACTTAGTACCGTATTCTTAGTTGTCATTGTGAATGCGCCCTATGTTACCCGGCGATAGCCAATGAGGAAACTGTTTGTCAAGCAAAAATCGCGATTTTCTTAGTTTATTTCTCACCCTGAGACAGTAGTAGATGACTCTGGCTCCCAGGCTAAAGCCAACCAAGGTGACAGGTCTCTGGCCTTGCTGCCTAGCCAAGAGAACGTCTGCAAGCTGTTTGCCGACCTCGGAAGAACGGCGGCAGCTGACGCCCCATGGGTTGTCGATAATCGACGATAGAGAGAGCAGATTGGCTGGCCAAGTTATAGCTGCCAAAAGCCCTGCAGAAACAAAAATTATTTAGAAATGAGAAATGCTTTTGACAATCTCAGTCTGTTCATTGTCTTAATGTCTGCATTGTACCTTGCAGGATAGTGAACTTGAGAGCTTCTTGAGCAGCCATTGTGATTGCCATGTTCAGGATCATGTCCATGGCTTTTCCCAGTTCCAGAAGATATTTGGACTCGTAGCGAAGATAGTATTGCTCTCGTGAAATCACAAGCGCCTTCCACGGCCGAGTAAAGTTGTCCTCCAACTCGTCAGAAAGCCAACCCGAGATAGCAATTGTGATGTGCAATTGCTGTGTGATTTCATTACAGTTCAAGAAGTCAAATGAGAACTCTTCGATATCTCCCACTCGTTTCTTCATTTTGAAACCTAGAAGTAAAATTGAATGGACTTTAAATATAGAGCTTTAAAAAAAAGTTCTGAAGCTATTAGAGTTCGGACTGTGATAGTACCTGTGAGTCCAGCACCAGCCACTCCAAAGAGTGAGCCGATGATGGCGATGCTGGCCGTGGATGTCAGTACTGCTACGCTAGCGCCACCAAGGATAGTCCCTATACCAGCGCCAATCAACGGTGCTGCTAAACCTCCTGTTAGACCTATCAGAGCTCCACCTCCTACCGTTGCCAAGCCAATTAGGGCATAGCGCTTAACTTTCTTGGACCGCTGGCGTTTATTAGCCTCGGTCTTTTCTTCTCTGTAGAGAAATGAGAGAAATAACATAAAAATAGCCAGCACTTCAATTTTACACTTTGCTAGTTATTACAAAATTATAAGACATAGATTGGGAATATTCCGTTTCACGCTACATGGCCCATAGCAATAATTAAAAAATACACCCAAGATATTTTACGCTGCTTACTCAGTTTGCTCTCGTTCCTTCATTAGGTATTGGACGAAAGATTCCTCATAGAAGTCAACTATTTCTGGAGGAATATCCAGTAATTCTGCTACACGTTTGATTAGAACACGCATTCTTGCATCATACGAACCTACGGCAAGCAAAGTATATCAACCCAAAACAGTCCTAATTCTATTAAAAAAGGTACTACGATGGTATGTCTTGCACTACTCTACCATACTTTCTGTCACTATGCAAGTTCAGCATACTACCTACTAGGCTCTATGATCAAATCTACGTATGCATTTTCTACTGATGCTCTAATAGCGGTCAACTCTACAACCATCCCCCGTGCATTTGGTTGCCGGGGCGATTTTAAAATCGTGCTGTGAGTTACAAAACTTCTATGTCAACAGGTGCTCTTACCAGTTACAAGTCCTTGTGGGCAGTGATTAGAAATTTTATTTCAAGCATAAATTTCTATTAAATGTGTTGGTATCTATAGTCTATTAAGTCTTAAGTCTATTAAGAGGAATAAGTAAAATAGGATTTTTTTTATCTCTGAATTCACAGTCTCTACCTGAATAGACATAAATTTTCCAAATAATTTTCAAGTGGGGTGGATAGTGGCTTTGTGTGCCGCTACCACCGTATGTTTTCAAACGTAGTTGCACTGGACAGAATTCAAACTGTTTTCTCACCATCTTTAACAGCCAATAATATCAAGTCTTGTACTAGCAGAACAGATTTCCCGACCAAAAGTGGTTCGGCTTGCAGAAGCTGGATATACGCTTCAGGGGATTGACTGCCCTGGCCTTCGAGAAGGCTTAACATTACACTCTCCACCTAATTGAATGGCAAAAAATTAGAATTAATGGTTTAAGTTTTCAGCAAAACAGCTATAAT
>QKMV01003976.1:0-10730 GCA_003287335.1 Lednia tumana
AGTTGTCAATACAGTGCGTTGTTAAACATCGACGCCAATAGCCCAGTGCCTAAGAGCCAGTTGTCAATACAGTGCGTCATTAAAGACAACATAATCGAAATTTTGGCGGATTACGTGTCGACTCCAGTGCCGACCAAGCATAACCAGATGGTACAACAACAGAACATCGCGGTCATAGCACAGCGGCATGGGTTGATTCACGGTCCACCGGCATCCTTATCTCGTACGTTCGATGAACTCTGAGCCCCGCTAATTTGCTCACTCGAGTTTCGGAAAAAACCGAATTTAACGCCATCTATGAGTTGACCCATTAACCCAGCCTTTTGCGTCGCGACTCAGAGGCGCCGGGAAATCGCTCGCCCTTTTTTTAAGATCTTCACACGAGGGTTCGGTACCAATTGTAAAAAATTAAGTTTTCTGTTGATCTAGGAAAACAGATAAGGAGGCAGAGAAAATAGTAGCAACTGTGACCTACTGTGGATACACAACTGTGAATTCACTTTTGAGATGAAAGGTTACATGAGTATTTTTCATATCTTGGAAAAGGCCAAAGTGTTTACATCCTATTTTTGAAAACTTTGTATTTATATAACGTTTTATCAAAGTAGTTAACGATAATTGCGTTGAAATGAAATATCGCGTATGATTCAAACAATAATATTTAACAATTATTGAGACATTCGGAATAGAAGATGCCGGGAAAGTTTGGGAACATTTTTTTTATATTCCTTCCAAAAATACTGTCGCCGTACGGGCTTTGAGACCATAACGGTAAAAACTAACCACGCAATAGCCAACAGAGCCCGTATTTATTTTGTGTGCGGGAAATAGGTAAACAAAAAACGTTTTGGATTCAGTCAGATTTCTGTAAAATTCTAGTTTGTATCTTACTATATTTGCAGTTTTTTTTATGTGAATTACGACGGTTGAGAAAATTTGAGCCAAAAATCTTACGGAAAGTGAAATATAAAACTTTTTTCCAAAAACGTTGGCGTTTATTGTGACCTAAAATCAGAAATTTAGTCCTTTTCTGTTGTCTAAAACGTCATCAGTATTTTTTACCGTTGATGCGTTACATGTCCATTAGACTTACAAGCTGGATTTTGATGAATTAAAAAATCAGCTACATTATTGATTAAATTCTTAAGACTCGTGTCTTCTGCCTAATTTCGGCACTAGATCTAAAAAAAAAAACTGTTAGTGAAAGGGTTTCACTGCTGTTTGTTAGAAGTTCTCAGTTCAACCCATTTACTAACAGTTTTTTTGAGAATCTACCTTCAGCTTGTACCAACTCACTGACAAAGAAATGACGTGACCTGTATTCATTTGTATCTGGAATGCAACATAGATTTGCACCAAAATGACCTTGATAAACCAACCCATCTTCGCAAAATACATGCCACGCAAAATGAGAATTACGATCTGGGGTTTTTAAAAAAACTGTTAATAACTGGGTTAAACTGCTGAACACTTAACTGACACTAAACTGCCAACGTTTCGCTAACCTTGCTGAAAGCTACATACGATGGGGTTATTTGATTGATGGACTCCCCCTTCTCTCAAGGAGCACTCCCTCACAAAACATAGACCCCTGACGACCATCCACAAAATGTCCAAAAACACTGTTGATTAACTGGGTATCACTGCCAATAACCCGAGACGAACGAACTTCTTGTTGACCAATCGGAAGGAGGCAGGGTCGAGAGGAATGTGCTGAACCGTTAATTAGGTCGCAAGGGTTTTATGATGATTTGGGGAGGGGAAGAGAGAAGGGGGAGCCAATATGTTCGGAAATGTGAGCTGGTCAATTAATTTCTTGCTTCTGTTCTATAATCTAAATATATTGTGAGACAGACGTCATAAAAAAGGAAGAAAAAAAAATAGCCCAGTGAAGTTTTTTAAATTCTAGCTCAAAACGTTAAAGAATTTCTGTAGATTAATTTCGTCAGACTCATGTGTTCTTTTTAATATTGGCACTAGTTTTCAAAAAACTGTTAATTTACTGGGTATCACTGCTAAGAACTTCTAACAAACAAACTCTCAATTTTTCGCGAATTTCACTGGAGGCTTTCTCAAGGCGAATGTTAAAACCTTGCTGAAAGCTTCATCGGGGCAAGTTTGGCAGATATTTTACGTGAGCAAGAACTTATATAGGGAAAAACAAAATCAATTTTAAAATTTCATTTTCTCTCTTTTCAAGTTTACGAAAAGTTACAGATATACTGATTATGTCTCCTCCCCCATACATACCCCATAGCTCACTTTCATAATTGCTATTTCGTAGTCAACCAGAACGAAAAAAGTTTGTTTGGCAATGCATTTCTGACAGTCATTCGTTTATTTTAGTTTGACTCGAGGAATGGCAACTATGAAGATGGTAAAAATGAGATATTTACTAGCATTTTTATAAGAATAACACTTCCATGGCCCTCTTAAAATAAATTCACCAATAAAAGCAAAAGGAACCAGTAGTCATTCAGAGAGCTTATCAAATTTTGGTTTTCTGGAATTTTTCTAGGATTATATTTTCCACGGCCCTCTTAAATAATTTTCACCCATAAAAGCTAGTGAAACAAGTGCGAAACAGAGGGCTCTATTTGGGGCTTTCTCATAAAAAATAGACTGTACCTTACGGAAAAATTGGAGACCTGGAAAATTTTGAAATTTCCTAGACCTTATTTTAATTTAATTCATTTTCACTTATTGGTTCACGGGTTTCTTCTGTTGTGCTCGGTAGATTACCTTATTCTACCTTACCTTCTTCAAAATAGATACTATTGAAAAGTTATGCTATAAGTTTAAACGTCAACGTATTCTTTTTTCTAATTGGTATTGCGAGGGATGACTTTTCCAAATTATACTGTGTAAAAACGAGCGTAACGTCATGAAGGAGACTGTACTGAGAAAAATGAAACCCCCCATTCTGAAAGCGCAAGATCGATGGGTCACAATATCAATTTTTGGAACGTATCTAAACGCCCCCCCTCCCTTCCCTAGTGGAAAATTCCTAGCGTCCGAACCGTGAACCACGTGGCCGCTTGCTATTTCTCACTCAGCCTGCATAGCATTGAACTGTCCCTAGTCGAAAGATCAGCAGAATTTTTACTGATGTCGTTAGAAATCCTACCGATATCAGTAGACGGTCTAATGTTACCATTAGGCTTCTGATAATGTCAGTAAGGTCTGTACTGATAACAGTACAAATAAAATAACCTGATATAACCTACTAAACTAACCTACTGATATCAGTAGGATTCCTACAGATATTCCAAGATTTTCCTGCTGATTTATCACTAGATTCTATTCTGTTTCCTGGGTCTGAAATATCATTAGTGATGAAAGTAGGATTCCTACTATTTTTATACTGTTTTCTCTGCTGATCCTTCGACTAGGGGTGTCTTTTAGATTTATTTTGGGAAATTAATTACTTCTTCTGACAGAATGGATAAAGACAGTTGCGACCGATTGAAGCCCAGAAAACGGAGTAAGGTAATGTGTAGAGAAAATTCTGCTGCACTTGATGTTATTTACCCCATGACTTGGTGACCGACCATCACCAACTCAGTCCAATGGCTGTAAACATATATCGTAATAAATCGTTTTGACCTGCATTTACCTGGCACCCTAATGCAGGGAGTTAATGACTTGTGCTAATTTGTATTCAGACTTCATCGTAATACCACTGCTTTTTCCCGATGTAGGTGTACAGAAGCTAGAATGGGTGTACGAAACGTTACGTATGAACGGCAATATTGAAAGGTACGCAGCGCATATTTCGTGGGTACCATGATAATTCTACCCTCCAAAGTGTAAGTTACGAGGTAGCTAATTTACTTTTTTGTTTAAATTTGTTTAATTATCGCAGAAACGTGAATTTTCTATCATAGGGATCAGGTTTAAAAGGCCGCTTTTGGAGCTTCAAGATGGCCACTAGGCCTTCCATTCGGAACGCCGAGTCAGGGCCGATTGGCTGTCTAGTTAAAATCTTATAGGACGTAAATGACTGCAACGCCACGTGGGGTTTTTCTCATGAACTTGTCAAAAAGCACCAAAGGGACCACCGATTACCGGCCGCTCAGAAGGACGGTACAACTCGAACAGCAGGATTCCTTCACTTATCTGTGCTGTAGAGAGGTTGATGGCAAGGCGAGTGAGGACTAAAGCTGCTGTACTAGCTTCAAACCCTCCAACCTCTCTCCCTAACATAAATAGGTTTTAGGATGAATGGTCATGCATACTCACTCTGACCCAGTGCAATGTTGGCTAACTTTGGTAGTCACGAGAGAGCCGGTGTATAACTAGCATACCAAACCGTTCAGTCAATGTTACAACGATTGGCAATTAGGATAACGGGACTTAAGAAAACGGGGCTTAAGATATTGGGCCTTAAGAGAACGAGGCTCAGGACCGAATGGGACTTAAAAAAACGGGGCCAAGGAGAACCGGTCGTAGGAGAACGCGGCTTAGGAGAGCGGGGCTTTAATAGGGGTTGAGAGAACGAGGATTAGGAGAACGGGGCTTAGCTTAATATAATGGGCTTAGGAAAACGAGGCTTAGGAGAACTGGGCTTAGAATTGAATGAGACTTAGGAAACCTGTGCTTAGGATTATAGGAGTTAGGAGAACGTGGACTAGGAGAATGAATCGCCCCGTGTATGCTCCATACCTCCTGCATGTACAAATTCTCGTGGATGCACCTACCTCCTGCGGGTAGAACGGTGCCTGCAGCGAGACACAGATGGCGTTACAAAAGTCCGCGATGCCAAACACCACCAACGTCAACCACTGTCGTCTCGTGAAGTTCACCATCGTTCGCAGTCGGCGAGACACTGGTCCGATCCCCCAAAGTTACGACCATACTGACCTCACAGGCCGCTGGACTGACCAACACCAAGTTCGCGGTCAAAGGTCGCTGATAACTAGATAACACTTACTCATTTCACAAGCTCTCGGACGTTTGTCCACAACTCACAAGCAACGAGATAGGGTTGACGTAGCTTGTCGTTATGGTTGCGTTCGGTTCTCGTCTCGCGATTAGCTTCGAGGAGATTGAAACACCCGCAAAATATGTAGTATTGGATTGGTCCGTTTCCCAATCCTGAGGTTGGTAGAATTCGGTTTTTAATCGTTTGTAGTGTATGAACTTTGGAAGGGAAGAGTCAGCGAGGCATGTAATCTTGGGATATGTTTGATCTTTTGGGGCCGGATCTACAAGCGTCCATCAATCGAAAGCTAATTTCAGTGCAAGAAATAACTCTATAGTTTACTTCATTCATAAAACAGCTTTATTTTGGCGGAAGGTGGTTGTTTACTGTTTCTGCAGCTAGAGTGCAGCAGGGTCGCACCTCCCTTCCCGCCTTTTATTCATCTGAGAACTGAACCCACGACCAAGCAGTCGGTTGTCTACCTTCCATGACAGCTCAGTCCGTCAAAGCAGAACGTGACTGCAAACTGAAGTTGTAAATTAATCAACGTGATTAGCTTATAATCACTTTCATTCATTTCTTCTTGAAAACACTGTAAAACCAACATGTCAGAAAGCAAGCTGCCAGGTCTCACCAAAATTCGCGTCGACTCTGCACAAGTCCAGAGGACAATGGATTTAGTTGACAAGACCCTGTCGAACCCTATGAAGGTTTTCGACATAGCAAAGTGCGTCGGCGCTGAGAAGATCATCAATGGTGAGATTAAAAAATGTACAGATTTATCTGACGATGTTTCGGTCAGCCGTGATGAATCGAGCACCAACTTCGAAAATATAGTCCAGTATCTTGAGCACGCTGTAGAATTCAATGCAAAAGTCAACGAGTCGCTGGACGATATTGAAACGCAGCTAGAACTATATGGGTACCGGAAGTACAATGGCACTGGAAGTTTGGTGGAGATGGATACGCTGGAAGATAACACACCTACAGTTGTCACGGACGCATCCGTTGTAGATACCCCAAGCTTCTTGTCAATAAATGCATCGTCGTCAGACTTGAACGTCGGCAATGGTAGACATGAAATCAAGCGCGAGCTGAGCTTTTCAGAATGACTGCTGGATCGATCGTTTCATATTCATCTCAACTCTGTGGACCTTGTAAATTTCAACAAAACTATGTATCGTAATCATTCCCACTACTTCTTAATTACTGAATCTTCCTACTAAGAATTTAAAATAAAATATAATGAGCACGTTTGTGTTGTCTATCATTCTTCTTGGGATTCAACACATCCACCAGTGTTTCTTAGTTTACCTACATGGATTACAGGTGCTCTTTGCAAGTTGGGCGATTCAGGAATGCCAGGAGTTTCTTTAGCATATTTATCCTTTTGGTTAGGATTTATTTTCAACCCACTCTGTAAGGAAACTGTCCTCATTTGCCTCTTGCTCATCGCTGTAGGTACCATCATACATATAAAGCAATTATTTATTTGATTACAAAAATTTTGACATTACAGATCCACCTTACCATTTCACAGGCTTCACGTTTTTAACAGTTCTTGATTACAATACTCAACTCAACATTTGACCAGTTGCAACATTCTCCAATATGTCAAGTCCAGCCATATTCTCAAGCTGTGTATTTTTTCCGCTTGGACTATATAAACGTAGATTTTCCCCTTAAATATCTTCTATCAGGAAAGTCAGTAGGAAATCAAATTCAGATCACACTTTCTGCAATAACTTATCCACTTTATTTCAATTGATTTTAAAATAGATAATCAAGCAATCATCTACGAATGTTGTATGTACAAAAGCACCAAAGGAACTCGATGAAAAATTGAAAACTTGCCAAGAGTCTGTTCAACAAAAATTCATTTTTTTACTGAACAAATGAAATACCAAAAGCAACAATACTTTAGTGTTGCTGGTTTTAACTCTTGTCCCGATTAAGCATGTTCTTGACATAAATATACCCTCATAGTCATAGCTCAGCTTACACTGCGAGTGAGATGTCATTCGATTTTATTTTTTAAATCGATTATAATCAAAATTTAGCACATTAATTATTGATTAATATAGGTACAGCTAATACTCAATCGATTTCTTCTTCAAAATGTTATTTTTGTTGGTTTTTTTTTATGTTAGGTAATAGATACCATGTAAGGGAACTAAATTTAAACCATTTGTGGTTTCAAAGATTGTAGAATAGTGGTGTTTGAAGGTTATCTCCCTTCTTTCTCACCAATTCTCTAACAATATTTGTGTTATCATGATTTGTTGTGTGTTAAATATTATTTTTGCTCAAAACTATTTATGGAGGCATGAATTTAATATTGACATGCCTGTCCCAAATACTAACACAGTTTTAAGAATATTAAAATCACTTCAAAAATAACCTGCTTACTTGAGGACTTGAACCCCGGACCTTTTGCTTTTGCCCGGTAAGTAAGAGCATTTGCCCGGTAAGCAAAAGGTCCGGGGTTCAAGTCCAGTAAGCAGGTATTTTTGAAGTGAATTTAATATTCTTAAAATTATAACTAGCTGTGTATTTGGCTTTAAAAGTTCAATCCTTGTCACTAACACAGTATTTTTTATGTATATGGGGAAAAAATCAATCATTTGTCGATTAAGTAGAACAACATCAAAAACTCTTCTTTCGGACCATACTCGATTGCCATCTCTAACTACAATAGAATTGCGAGGGAATAATAGAGCTACCCACGTTGCATATTTCACACGCTAGTTCCAGCGGCTATCAACTTACTGGTCGATAGGCTTCACGGGATTGGCCAGTATCTCCGCGGCTGTCACTGCCGCATCCCAGAGCACGAATGTGCGGGACAGCTGATTGATCAGCAGGTTGTATCGCTGAAGCAGCGCCCGTGTCTCGGTGGCCTCGGCTTCGGCCATTGCGCTCTCATCGGCGGTGAGCGCCACGAGTTCTGACAGTCGCGGCGCCAGTTGCGCCGCCTGCGACATCTCCCGCTCGTCTAGCACCGGTACGGCCTTGTGTAGAGATCGTTGGATGTTAGTCAACGAAACACTCCCCGCCCACTTGGAATCTGGCGGACGAACCCACCTTGTGCAGCTGCTTCATCTGGCGTACGCGGTGACCAATGCTATCTGCGCTTGCCAATACCACCTCGGCCTTCGCGGCGGTCAGCTCGCGAGAGTTCCCCTCGAAGTCTGCGTCCAGGTATGCATCCAGCTCGTCCAGGCGTTTAGTTGCGAGCCCAATCTTCTCCTTGGCCGCGCTCGTAGCCTCCAGCTGCAATGATTCTACGTTTATCATTTTACAGTTGGTTTTCTCTGGTTTCAATAGCTAGATAAGTAGGTTACAAGATGAAGCCTTCACAATTAGATATCAAGAATGAATATCACCATCTGTGTGTACTAGCTACAACAGATAGCGACAAAGAGATCTAGCTAGGTTCAATTTATGGGGTTATGATCTAAGTTAATTAGTATTTACCATGGAAGCTGCTTGAGAAAGCAACTCCGCGATTTGGTTTTCATCGCTTTCGAAAGGTTCGTCTCCAAAGACCCGTCTTTCCAGCCTTGAGTAACGCTCCTCCAACGAAGCTATCGTATCGTCAGACATCTGTAAAAGCGAGAGATATATCTAGATCCAGGGTGAAAGTTAGTTTAATTGGAGAGTTGTAGGAGAGGCATGGATTTGACAGTAGTGCTTGGGACCTAGCAGCCAGAATGCCAAACCCATTTTTAATTTCATCACAAAATCAAGCAGTTCGGTAAAATCAGATCAAGAACCGATTACCCCAATTGATTAGTATTCTTGTATGATAATAAGCTTACCTTCAAGCTATAATTGAGTAGATTTATTGGGTAAAATGACTGAATTTCAGGATTGTAGCTTTCGTAGCAAGAACACGACCACAACAGAGCAAATAGATTTTATGACAGAACCAGGCAGAACGAAGGTCAGAACTCAGAGTCGATGGATCCGCCCATCGTGATGGCCGGCGTAGAAATGTCATGTCTGTTCATACCCATGGATTAACCTATTTTTCCCAAAACTGAGCTAATTTTATATCTTCACCTGACGTTAAGTAATTCTGTTTAATGCCTGAATCATAATGACAAAAGAAGAAAAAACTTTCGTGCCGCGAGTGACTCAGGTAATTTTCTGGGCTATTTTGGCTAACTCTTTGAGGTTATGATAAATTCACATTTTAAACATATTTCAGCTCGATGCTGTCGAACTCGATAATGAGGTGATGAGAGTCCTTAAGGATCAGCTACTGAATGCTGGCAAACACTTTGAAGTTGGTCTGCTCGGCCGCTGGGAGCCAGAACTGGATGCGTTACTTGCGACATTGGTTTGGAAGGTACACTATACGCTTCCACCCGTGGCTTAAAATTGGACTTACCCTCCTTCCCATCCATCAACCTTTTATGATCTTCGATATTGTTAAACACTCCTCTTTCTCAAAGACTTTGTTCAAGATATTTCATGATAATCAGAAAAATTTTGTGGGAGAAATATTTCACAACTGTGGGAATTCACAGGAAGCCTTTCTTCCAGCCAACTGGATTTTGGTCCGAATTATTAGGTCTTGTTTGGCCAGGGATATTGGAGAGCTGCGTTGGTGACCTTAGAGTGAGAAATATCATGGAAGTAAAAAAACTGTTAATTAAAACATGTCAGAAGTTTTCAGCAGTCTAACCCAGTTAATTAACAGTTTTTTTGAAAACTAGTGCTGAAATTAGACAGAAAACATGAGTCTTAAAAATGTACTTATGGAAGCATTTATACACGAGCACTTTCCCTCCAAACGTCCTCATTAAGGATCAGAAGACACCTATGTAAAGGTTGCTCAGAACCCCAGCTAGACAATGAAATCTTTGCCTGCCTGTTACAGCTGTCCGTCGGGCAAAAGAACGCCACTTTCGGGCAGCAGCTGCTCGGAGTGGAGCTGGACAGAAACCGTGCACTACTTCTGGGTGTTGCCATGGTCGCGCCCCGGTATCTGGCTGCACGGGGCGGCGACCTTGCGCGGTTTGCCGGCGGGGAAAGTCTTGCGCTGCGGGTAAGTCCCCGATTTGTTTTTAAGGTATTTGATTTCATTTACTGTGCTTCAAACTGTAATTGGCAGAGACACCAAACTGGATCCATTTTATCTAGAATTGAACTGGCTTTCTTACAAAGTGTATTTAAAATTTTTATCCTCACTAATTTGTAGTATCTAGCTCAGATTTATTTCATGTTACCACTTTTAAAATAAGCCTACACTTTTACTAAAGCCCAAATGAAAAGGCCCATCAGCTTGCAATTTAAACAACCCCTACGAACTGCACCGGGATAGAACCATGTATTTTTGGGGGAAAATAGGTCTAGGATTTTTTTTTACTGAAAAACCGGAAATGTAAGCTTCATCCGGGGCAATTTTGACAGATAATTAAACGTGAAAAAAGAACTACAATCAATGACAAATTCTAGCAAAGCCTACTTAAAAATTATCTGATTGAACTTTCAACTTTAATTTTTGAATTGACATACGAGGACGCTAAAAACTTTGAAACCAATCAACTGAAGTCCGTGTAGTTGGCAACCCCCATGATATTTTTTATATCTAAAGCCGCAAGGAATAAATCCAGCATTAAATGTTCAAAAAATAAGCTCAATATCTCACTTGGAGGTTGCTGCAACCCCCAATACGTTGAGGCCTGTGACTCTGAATGTAAAGCACCACTTTTAAGTAAATTAAAATCACTTTTTTGAGACTCATATCTCCTGACTAATTTCAGCACTATAGTTTTTAAAAAAACTGTTAATAACT
>QKMV01003977.1:0-10728 GCA_003287335.1 Lednia tumana
GCTCTACTTGAGCAAGTCATTTGTTGAGAAGATTCTGATGCCCTGGGAAAAATTTCTTGCCGACCAACTCTGAATCAGTGCTGGGACTGAACGAACGCACAAACACAGACTCGGATGATGTATATATATATTGCATTATAGAAGTAGGAAAACGCTGTGCACATTTGTGTCTTGGTGTGAGCTAGCGGCCAATTTTTCAGCATGGCACATCATTCGACAGATCGATTTTTTTTAAATATCCACAGCAACCTAGATTTTATCAAATTGTAAAACAATGGTGGAGGCTATTTTCTGTAGTAAGTTATCAGTAAAACTTGCCCGTGTATATTCTTGCGGGATTTTTGCGATTTTCAAATATTTTTTATTAAAATACTAATGAGTCAATTGGGCTCCAAAAGATGTTCCCATCTAAGTTAGTAAAAGACTAGTTTTCACAAAAAAAATCAGCTCAATCGATCATTTTCTTCTGCCCTGTGAAGCGTGAAAAAAAAACTTTTGGGCCCTGAGAGTTGAATGGAAGACGAATGAATTGAATGGAATGGACAATTGCCCCGAATAAGCTTTCAGTCTAGTTAGCTAAACGTTGGCAGTTTGTTTGTTAGAAGTTCTCAGTAGTTAAACCCATTTCCTAAGAGTTTTTTTTGAAAACTAGTGCTGAAATTAGGCAGAAGACATGAGTCTTAAGAATTTAATAATGAATGGAAGACGCTTCGCTCGCTCTTGCTTTAACACAGTGTGGTACGTTGTTTGCCACAACACATGCCAAGCAGAATGAAAGTGAAATAAAACAATGGCATTTCCGAAAAAAACTGTTAGTAAATGGGTTTCACTGCAGTTTCAGTGTTCAGGGTTCCAGTGAAACCCATTTACAGACAGTTTTTTTGAAAACTAGTGCTGAAATTACGTAAAATACATGAGTCTTTGTAATTTCCAATTGAAATGTACAACATGTGGGCAAGACAGGACTGATTCCGAATCATCTCCGACCGATGATTTCCATAAACGGCTAACACATCATCGTGCAACAGATTCACTGACTAATATCTTGCTACGAAAAGGTTCGCAGCCCGACACTTCCGCGCTGTCTATCAGATCACGCGAGTAAAGGTATGTGTGTGCAATTGCGTGCCAGCAGTGAGCACGCAGCACGCAGCACGCATCACGAGCACGCAATCATTGGCTAGGTTCACGTAAGTGCAGTGCAATGGCTGCCCCGAAACCGAGGCTGCAGTACTTCTAGCCCTCTACGTATGATAGCTACTGGAAAACGATGTGCGTGGAAAAGGTGCATCACAACGAGCCAAAAGAAAGCTGCTGTTATGACGACTTGAAAAATAAGATAGCATTTCCCAAGTGAGAAAGGAGTCAACACAAACGTTTCCTCGGGCCTTAGAAAATCTTTGTACAGCACCAAATACGCTGGTGTAAACACTCGCTATAAAGGTCCATGCACTGATCACATAACTTGGCGTGCAGAGTAAACACAAGACAACATTTCCGCTGATTGAACGTGGGCTATCTTCAACAAATATTCATTCGTGTGCTTGCAACGAAAATTAACCGTAATTTGAAACGAAAACACGAACTGTTTAGAAATACAAGTTGGTTATTGTTCTGTGTTGGGTATCGATAATTACCTCGAGCTTGCCGTGGATTTGGCAGGAGCTGTGCCAAAATGAAAACTATGTCGACACGCACATAAGCGCCTCGTAAATTAATAAGGGAAAATTGGAACTAACCAGTAGTGAATGAGCGTAGGCAGCAGAAATGATTATCGTACCTACTTTTTAATGCGGATATCGGCTGTTATGGACGCGGTCTCAAATGATTCCCACTCGTTTTAGCAATCCAGTTCCATCTGAGTGTAAGATGAGGTGTCCGGGTCATCGGCCGATCTACTCTGCGACTGCCGACAGCAAGAAGTGTTGTTTGTGTAGGAGGTTTCTGGATTTGACCAATGCGCCTTACTTGAATACTAAACCAATTTCTACTAGTATATAAAAGACGTGATCCGGAGGTCTCTTTTTTTGTTGTGTGAATTGCTAGCCGAAGTCGTGTTTGGGAAATGGCACGTAAAGGGCGAACGACACGTCGGCCCAAAGGCACGACGACTTGATGGCTCGTCTAGCTTTGACTCATCTTTTTGCACGACCTATGTTTACGGTCGCTTTTACAACTCCGTGTCTTCCATTACGTCCTCTTCAGAAAATTTGAACGAAATGCGCCGCGTAATATGAAATGGAAAGTCTTTCTCTCGCGTCTCGGCTGTTCTGTTGATTTAATTTAATACCGCGCTAAACATATTAAGGACAGTACTGTGCCCTGTCAACTACTTGCATTAAACGTGGCGACAAATTGAGACGAGTGCGTCTGTTCCCATTCGTGAGCTTTCCAACAATTCATAACTGCGATTCGTTTGTTGACGCTTTGCCGTGCCGGAAGACGATAAGCAACATGGCATGAACTCTTGAAACAATTGCCGGAAGAAATTACGAGAGAAAAACCCATCAGAGCACATCTGCATTCTTCGAGAAAATCATTTGCCTAGTCTGATAAAAGTGTTTTCGACTTTTCCTCCCCCCGCTTCAATAAAGCTGACGAAGCTCTATGCTCCAATTATTAGATGAGTGGATCGCGTTCGCGCTGTGCATGGCGAACCCATTCTCCTCCTGCCCACTCTTTCGTAGAATTCCGTTATTATTTTTAATTACACATTTAGCCGTCAGTTGTCACTGGAGCAATATTCCTTCGTTTACGTTTTGTAAGAAGTCCAGAATTATTTGTTCGACAAAAAATAATAACTGCACAGGTGACTAGTCTGAGTGTTATTCCGCTTCAGTAGTCGAAATATTGCGGTGGAAAACAGTATTTGGAAAAACTTACTCGAGTGTAACCGATCTCTGGTCAAAGAAAATTGATGAAAAGTTTTGGGCGAACCCTGTGTGATGATTCTGATAAAGAGAACAGAAATGTTCGAGAAGTTCAAGGTGTAGACCGAATCTTGAACCTCTTCAAATAGCACAAGAAAAATTCCCGAATATATCCTCAAAGGTACTCGACGCCTTCTAGAGTAATTTACATTACTTAAAAGTTTCGTCTTACGAAGTCCCCTCGTTCTCACTTTTTATTGATCTTGTAGATTTTTTACTCCTTTTTAAATTGCTTTCTTCGGGAAAGAAAATGAAAAGTTGCTAAAATGGCCGGAGTTATTGCAAATTGTGAATAACATTCAACTGAAAGTTGATTGGATTTTGCTTTATTTCTTGTCTCGTGGTTGACTACCAGAAGGGCTCGAAAATTGGCTCCTTCCTTTCAGCTTGATTTTACTATTACGACTTCAATAAAGACAGTAGCAAGTCTTAGATCTGTATCTCGGTTTGCGTATTTCCCATAAATCTGAATGTAACATAAAACTGCTATCAACCGAGTCATAGCTGTCACTTTCGTGGAGCGACGAGAAGAGATCAGCAAGTGCAAAGATATCACGATCTCAAACCTATAGAGTTCATTTTTATAATGCTCATTTTAGCTTGCCAGCAAAGGTAGAAGACATTTTCAATTGCAAGATGGAGCAGATTATGCATGAAATAAACCGTAGTAGCCCGTTTCATTGTTCTAGGGAACGAACTGTGATAATATGAGATTTTGATTTTAGAGTTATTTCAGATGTTCAATCTTGTCATGATCAAATTATACTCGCCGGAGAAATTAGTGTCATTACTATACAATTATGAATTCGAATGTAATAATATTGCGCGCGATTCACATGTACTGTCATTAAGAGTATCATTAGGTATACTTACACTGTGATGTGCTTGATTCGAACTCGATCTTCCCGAGCGGTTCACCGTACCACTTAACCCACCTTCTCTTGTCCTGTTATGAATAAGAAATAACTCTTATTTCCTCACTTATCTAGTGGAACGTGTTTTATTGCAGAACCCACGGGATCGGTGATGTCTCCAGGATTATTCACAGTCTGGACGGTGCAATGCACGGATCTAGATTCTGCCACACCCTACGATTGATTGACAGCCCACCACTGGTAAGTGACGAGTGATTAGTCATGATTATTTTATGAAAGTGCCCCAAAGCCGAGTTCGTACATCCAGACAAGCTTTGTGTGGTGATATCGCGTCGATGCTAGAGCGACGCTGTCACTGTCTTCGAGGGTGACATTAGTCAAATTCGCGAAAAATACGAAAGCCACGGATGGCTTGTTCGGTTCGAAGGAAATCGCACCGTTTACCGACTGAATAAAAGCTAGCTAACGCATGAATCACGATATCGAAGGAATATTTTCTATAAAAAATATATTTTGCCCCGTGTTTGAGTATTTTTACGTGCCGGGATGTGGCGTGACATTTCTGAAGCCAGTCACTCATAAGTATCGGCCATTAATAAATCGATTCTGAAGCTTGTCACTAAGTTATTTTACACACCAGTTCCTTAGTTGCATGCGATAAAACTTGAGATTGATGTAATCGGAAAGTAAAGGAGTGCGTGAGAAAAGCGAGTTTATTTACTCGTTTTGTATATACCTGTTCTGCCTCAAGAATGGCTGCAGAAATGTGGCGCCTCATTATGCAGCCTACCCTGATTCCACAAAGTTCATTCGAAGCGTACAAAATCAAAAATGGTAATCAGCTTTTCGAGATATGAGATGGAAAGATCAGCGCAATCATGGAATTTGCTTTTATTAGAAGCCCCTCTCCTTGTCTTTAGATTTCAGAAACAGGCTATCTCGGCCATGAAAGCCTGTAATCGCATTCGATTCCCCTGCATGCGCATAATTCGTGGTGGTGACGGACGCCTACACTCTCGGCGCTTCCGTAGAGAAAAAACTTTTTGACCACAGGCCTTAGCTTGATATATACGAACCATTACTCTAACTCTAACTTGAAACAATTACCCGTAATGTGACCCCGTCTGGCTACTTTGCCAGAGTTAGGAATCAGGATATATCAACGTTTCATCGTGAAGTAAGCTGGGTTTCTTGAAGGAGTTGCAGGTTTGCCTTGCGCAACTTCACGCTGATCCGGAACAAAACAAAATTTCTTACTAACAGCCCTTATGTAATTAAATGTCGGGCGGGTAGGGTTAAAAAGCAAAGAGCAAAACTTCTCGCCTCGCCAATTTCCCGTGCAATAGTTTGTTCAAGTGTTTTTGTTTGCTATCAAAGTGCATTGAAATAGACAGAACCCTCTAATTTGAGCATTTGCTGTGAGCTGGGTTGTATAACCGTTTTGAACGAAGCTGAAGACTAATTTCTGCTTGAGTCTAGCTAGACGAATAATCAGTTAATTCAAGAGATAATTGAAAAACCAAACTAGAATACAGCTAAGGTCTCAAGTCTGAACGCTGTCTGTGTTTACTGTCAAATGCAAAACCTAACGAGCGTTAAACATTAACGTGGTTTATCAAAATTTCTCCAGCTAGTCGTGATGATATTTTAAATTATTTTATTTCTACCCAGCCGCCCGAGCAATCGACGCAGCCGAGAATACTCGTTCGGAAGAACTGGCAATTCAGCAAATAAACACAGTTTAAAATGGTTTAAAAGTTCAAATCGCATCTCAGCAGTTACGTAATCGAGAAACGGCAGAACGTTAATGTTGCTGCGCGAATGAGGTTATCGAAGGAGAAAGTGAAATAAAACATCGCTACAATTGTTAAGACCCTGGGCACCTGGGCATAGCAGTAATATGGGTGACCATTAGAAGATGGCAGTTGGAATTAGAGGGTGGGGATCAACACCTTTCAACTGGCGGCATGGTCCCTGGGTGCGAAACGCAAGCTGAAAGCTCTGCGAGCTAGAGCTTCGAAGGGTGACTTATGCTACTTACTGGAAGCAGCTTGCTTGATAGCTGATAGGAACTGGTGTGTTGTGGAAATGCTTTCGACTTTGAGATGATGTCGGAAGTTTGAGCTGAATGGTGAACAGAAATGCCCGAGTTATGAGTTTGACTTGCTTTGCTCAATACGTTCCCACCACCATCAGCAGGCAGGCGGGAGCCCGACCTCGCCAGTCGCCATATATCGACCGTGCTCTTCACGGATATAAGGTCACGGAAGTCTCTTGCGCACTTCCGTCAATAGTACATGCCTCGTATCGTCCAACAGCTACTTAGTGCTTGCCTACCTGACTTTACCTTCGCACCTAAGAAATAATTCAGGCTGTAAGAAGGTAGCAGAGCGAGTAACGCTAACGCGTCGTGTCACACTGTCTAGCAGAGAGCACGTGCTCACGAGGAAATTAGTTCTCACTCACAGCTGCAATGCAAAGAAAATTATCTCGTCTATTTTCCGGCTTTTCTTATTCTTATTTGGACGAGATGTTGTGTAACCAACAAACCCTTGGTATCGGCGAGCGCGGCGGTGTCCTAATTATATTTCTTCCTAGTCCTGGAGATCTTTGAAGAGTCCTTCCTTGAGAGTTAACTTTGATTTAAAAGATTTAAGTATAGCAGTAATTTTTCTGATGGCTTGTTTAGTGAGTCCGGTGATTACGTTTCTAGCCACGCAATTACAATTAATAAAGGCCTATGCGACATGGCATGCAGGTAGTGTTGTATTGTATGCCAGAAGCGACTCTGTTTATTACCTATTTCGTACTTCACCTTTTCTGGATTAAGCCTATTATCAACACGATAATCAACTAAATAGCTTATTATTAGCATGTAACTACTTAATTTGGTGGTTACTCGATTCAGGATCGTAATCCACAGAATCCATAGTACTTCCATGGCAGGTCCGGTGCCACTTCCTTGCCAAGAGCAAGGGCTATTGAAAAAAACTGCCCCACAAAATGCTGGCCGTATGGAACCAAAAAAGTATTTTTCAATTCACCAGTCCCGGCAGCTATTAGCTTGAAGACTCTTATCCTCCTGACTGCACCACCCTTTATTTCTTGCCTGTCAGAGGACACACAGGGGGAAGGAGCAAGAGTTCCTCGCAAGCTTATGCCGTTCATCATTAAATCTGCAGGGAAGCCTAAGAGCTGGCCTGGCCGGATCTTTGGCATATTTGTCAAGTGATGAAGAGAGAACGTACAGTGGACGTAAGCCATTGTTTTTAGCCCCTATTCTTTCTCCCGCGTCGACGGAACGGGAAACCGTACACTCGCCGACGCGTGGGAGGAAAGTTGGCGGAGGAGGGAGAACCCTGCTTTTATCAGGCATACGTGGGTGAGCCCTTTTGCAGTCATATGCAACGTCGTTCGACAGTTCGATTCGGAAATCGGAAGGTTTCTGTTTCTAATTTAGCATGAGAATGGCTAGGAGTTAGGAGACCGGAATTAAACGACCTCGACGCACGGAAGAGTACAAAATCATAAAGATTTTATGTAATGGTCATCCACACAGTCGATAGCAGACATACAAGCGGGAAAAGTAGAATTATCCTACGTGCTGCAGTTTTTTGGCTGTGGGGCGTATCGAATAAATGGTCTGTGATGTCGCACATCAAAACTAATTTCACTCCACGTGGAATATGTAGAAGTCGATTCAGCAATGTGCAAGGCCTTTCAAATTCAATGCAAAAACCTGGACAGTATAAACCCGGGAAATTGTGGTCAAAGTTGTACCATGTAATAACTACAGCAGCGTAAATAATTCTCCTTTTATTTTCGGTCAGGTAATTGCTAAAGGAGGAATGAACATAATACGCCATAATGCTGGGGCGGACTTTCGTATTTAGGTAACTGAAAATAAAGTACGAACTAATGGCTGCTAATAGAAAATACAACACGGAGCTTATAATTTAATCTTTGTTTGGGATGAAACAATACTGATTCATTCTGCTATTGTTCTTACAAGCACTATGAGTCAAGCTTCATTCAAATTAGTTTTAAATTAACCAGAATAATGATATCGAGTTCTTCATGTTCAAATTTTGTAATACGAACAGGATACCCTGGTATGCTATGTCTATCACAATTTTCGGAATGAGATAGATAAACTTTACTGAATACATTGCCTTTGGGGAGAAATTGCTGTTAATAATTTAGCAGCAAAGAAAATACGTGCTGCAAATCTTCATTGCGGTGTCTCTGGAGCCTAAGCATAAAAAGATCCGGCAGCACACGTTTCGGCAATGTTGTCAAGAAATGAGAATATGGCCAGAGATGCACGCTACATTAGTGCGCATGGAAACAAAGGTACCTACTTAATTTGCTTTATTGCAGTTGTGAGTGGACATGCGATGCCTTCCAAATTGGTTTATAAGTGGAAATGACTCTAACAATACAATATAATGGATTGAGGATGAGTTTTCTCAAACACGATATTAGTAGAAACTATATAAAGCTTCATATTCAAAATGGATTACACCAATGAATCGTGCTGACTCGTTAATCGTAGATGGCTCCAGCAGCGAGCAGCGACTAACGATTTTAATTAAACTCTAACGAGATTAAACCTGCAGAAGTATATAAAATAATTTCTAGTTAGGTGTCATATTTCACTAGCATGCCATAAAATGTACGATACATTTAAAGTTCAAGCAGTTGAACGTAATTGAAATAGACCATGGACAGGGACCATGGAGTAAAAAAATATGTTCCTAAAATAAAACGACCACGCTACGCAGCAAGCTCAACTGACCCATATATCGGACGCGTTTGCATAAATTGCGGTCCCGTATGTGAAATGCACCCACCGACACCGTCTGCAGAGCGGCAACGCGAGCTCGACGGCTAAGTTTAGGCGTGATGCCGCGAATGGCGTGATGGGGTATCGCGGTGCATTTGCTGCAGCCCTGCCTTTGAATGGAATGCCAAAGAACATTATCATGTTTCTCTACGTGCTTCCCTCCCACGCTATTACTACGTGCTAATGGGCACGCTCCACCTTCTCTTGCTTTTAGATCTACAATGCCTGTTATGAAATGCTTACAAGCATTCGCATATAGTTGACGGGGTCGTAGGAAAAAGCTGGACTCGTTGATGAGAAGTATGAAACAGAAACGACGCACATTTCGGGTTCTGTCACGGAATTAAAAGCTTACGTGTGGCCAATCTGAATAGGTATCAAATTCTCTCTCAAATCACATTGGCTTATCTTTCACCGAATAAAAAGAAAGTACGGCTGTGGATCGGCGGCTTTTCTTGTAGTAACTTTTCTTTTGTTGATTGCATGCCAAGTCAGTCTTGTCAGCAAATGGGATTTGAAAATATATCCCAGAAGGCGTATTATCATATTATCCAGGGCTGATAAAGAAGCGCTTGCTCGTTCTCGAGATGTTCTTTTCAGTTTAGGGGCCTCAGCCAGACTGCAAGTCTGCCTCTCACACATATCTTTACATGTGAATGTATCTTGCAAGTACATTGAAGTTCTACAAGCAAAGCAGGCCTGGAAAAAATATAACCATGAGAGCTTATTAATTTGATATATAGGAACCAATAAAAACGACATCCATCCTGATCTTGGTTGTAGAGATACTACATAAAAACTTTACATTCATTCTATCGTGCATACAAAAGTTTTTATTCGATTTTCTTGCGCGTAGCGACTCTACTTGTACAGAGTATAGGGTTTCAATTTTTTATCCGCTCATTTTTATGGACCTTTCGAGGTTCCCAATTCTCTCTTTCGAATTTATGCCATGCCTATTTGTTGTAACGATTCACCGTCCGTACGCAATATCCTCGTGCAGTGTTGATTGAATCTCTGCACCATAAGAGGACGTTTCCTAATCAAAATGAGTCCAAAACACCTCACGGGCTACAAAAGATCGTTGTCTATTCATTGGATCGCACAACCTCAGTCCTCGCTGCAGCGACCAACATTGCTGGTAAATCTCTCAACATATTTCTATATAAAGTCACGTTTGCCCGTCGTAGCTCCCACACCGCAGTTGATTTTATTCACCCCATTTCGATAAACCCACTTCATCCTTATTCCCTCGCTATTGTGATAACGTAATACTAGAAAGATTTATATGTAATACTGCATATAAATAGTTACATTTTTCGGACAAAACTATTTCGATCACAAAACTGTTGAAGAGAACACAGTTCTAGAATTGACGAAGTGTATCGGATTAGAATCGTTAAAAAAGAGAAAGTGCATCGTGATTCTATCATAAAATGCAATTTGAGATTTATATCAATCGTAATTTTAGGTAACAAATCACGAAATCGTTTTGTATAGCGTCTTTTCCGCTTGGGAAAATACGGATCCCACCCGTTTAGCAAGTACCTATCCGTGTTATAGAAGATCTTCAGGCAACGCGTAGGCTGACTGGAAATAAATTATGCATTCGTTCACTCTGCCAGGCACAATGTCACCTGTCCTTCATGCTAGCGGCCTCACATGCAATGGTAAGGGAGACGATAGGGCCCGGGAAATAATTATTTAAACCCAGCCAGCAACCCTTTCATAAAAAACCCGAGATTAAATGTTTATTTATTTCGTTCTTCCAATAAAAGACACTTCAACGTTGCCACGGTGTATGCATCATTAACAATTATAAACATCGCCATTTGCGATCCAGTAAATAATTAATTGCCTACGCTTAGCACCTATAGTATGTAACATGGGCACTGGGCAGTGTGGTTTACTCGATATTGCGGGGTCTGATGTATTTTGTCCTGGAATTGTAAGACTCGCGTCTGCCCCCCTTGGATAATTAATGATCGCCGTATAATCTAGCCTCGAAGCAAAATTCACGTTACCATCTAATTCAAGACCCCCATCATCGCATTCGTATCACGCATTTATATATATA
>QKMV01003978.1:0-10723 GCA_003287335.1 Lednia tumana
GTATACAGATATAAAGTGAATACTGATGTCTATAAGACTATTTATATATACCAAATCAGTATGAAATCAGCAGTATCTCATGTTTATTATGGATAAATAAGACACTAAACTAACACGTTAAAATTTTCCAGGAACTCGCAACAGTCAAATTCATTACAGCCTTGCAAACGGCAATGGAAGTTTCAGCATTGATCCGGTGCTGGGAACGTTAAGCCCGGTCCGTCCTCTGGACTTTGAAGATCTCAACGGAAACATAGAAAGCGGTATTCGAGTGATCGGGTTGAAAGTTCGTGCCCAAGACCTGGGAGTGCCCAGTCTTTGGACTGAAGTGCTCGTCGTTGTCTACGTAATGGATGCCAATGATCACGGACCAATATTTCAGCTTGACCACTACGAAAAGGTACAGTTCAGTTTTCGCGATCTGAAGCGGGTATTTTGAATTGCTGATGCACAGTGCGCATAGCGATTAACGTAGATGTATTGGGAATGCAGATGGCCTGGACTCACATCTCGGTTGTGGCGAATAATTCTAGTTTGCTCTAAAATACTAATTCCTTATCTTTTCCTGCATGGCTGTACCACGCAAATTTACAACGAAATTAAATGGAGAAATATCGCAATAAATTGGAAAGATTTAACTCTCTGCATTGCATATCTCCAGGCTATTCCCGAAGACATTTCTGGAGGCACAGAGATCCTCCAGGTGTCTGCTGTGGACGCCGACGGCTCTTCGCCCAACAATGCGGTTGTGTATCGCATCCAGAAAGGGGCTGGCGACAAGTTTGTGATCGGCGCCGAAAGTGGGATCATTAGCGTTGCTCCAGGAGCAAGTTTGGACCCCGACCGAACAGAACCCAAGACCACTGTGTACACGCTCACCGTGCTGGCGTTGGATGGCGGCATTGGTTCCCGACAACAGAAAGCTTCCGTCAAGGTACGAATTGGTAGACTATCATGTTTATAATTGTTTGTTAGAGTTTAATGGTGTTTGCTCTATTTTGAATTTCTTGCGGTCCTGAACAGGGCCTCGGTGTAAGACGACGTTTCGCGAAGGCGATAGCGTAGCGTGGACATCTTCAGGTGAAAGATCACAAGGCATCCTCTTGCTATTGAAGCAGTGAACTGCTGAACTCACCTGCCATTGCCTGAAGATGTCCACGCCATTGTGGACGAAACGTCGACTTAAAGGCCGTGTTCTAGGTCGCAAGACATTCAAAACAGAGCAAACACCGTTAAACACTTACATACATCCAAACACGGCTCCGAAAGTCTCAACAATCCATTTTTATAATTGTTCCACGGGGTTTGTGGTATGGGTATACCAACTTTAGTGAAATTGATACAGGAAACCAAGACTGGCGATAAATGTGTTTAAGAATACGATCAATTACTGGCACTCAACACGTGTCGATAAACGCGTAAACTAAAAAAACGGAAAATATTTGAAACCACATATTTCCTCGGCTTGTTTCTGGTCGTATCTATACCCGCTCCCATTTACAATCCCGACCATAAAGACGACTCCAGGCATGCCTTGGAGCGCGTGCGATCTTCCCGCAAAATAGGTTTGTCAACATCGTTTGTGGTTCCAGGTGACCATCACGATCGTGGATGTAAACAACAAGTCGCCCGTGTTCGTGGAGCCCGGCTCGGTGCGAGTCTTCGAGAACACGCGTGTCGGCAGCCACGTGTACAAAGTGTCTGCGGTCGACCCCGACGACAAACCCGTGCTGAGGTACACAATCGATGCAGACAACTCGGAAGCCAGGGGCGAAGAGGGCACGCTCATCAAGCCTACCGACTACGATTATCTCAGCATGTTCGAGCTGAATCCACTCGACGGCAATCTGAGAGTCGTCAAGATACTTGACCGGGAAAGAGTGGAGACGATACGGTTGGCGCTGAAAGTCGAGGATTTAGC
This sequence comes from Lednia tumana, assembly GCA_003287335.1. Lineage (NCBI taxonomy): Eukaryota > Metazoa > Arthropoda > Insecta > Plecoptera > Nemouridae > Lednia > Lednia tumana. The sequence continues at coordinate 1,922 of QKMV01003978.1, forward strand.
GACAAACCAGGGGAAGCAAACTGCAGTTGGTGAGAAAAAATATATGGCTTAACTTGAAGGAATATTATTCTAACAAAATCTTTCTCTTTCTTATACGTAGAGTTTCTGTAGTTTTGGATTTGTCATTTTTAAAAGTATCCTTACCGACCATATAACTTTTTAGGGTCCTCTCTACAGTATCGCCTACTATGCTAACAACAAACGCCTTCTAGGAGTTAATTAAAGCAATTTTATTTCACAGCTTTTTTGACTATAATCGTCGAAGATGAGAACGACAACAATCCTAATTTCCGACGCCCATTTTACCGTCGCTCGATCACGGAAAACAGCAAGAATGGAGTCGTCATCACAAACATTGTTGCCGACGACGCAGACAAAAACCGGACAATCACTTACTCCATCGAAGGTCCACGTGAAATGAGAGATCTCGTCTATCTGGATGGCGAAACGGGGGAAGTGGTGGTCGCCAACCGAATAGACCACGAGCTCTTTGACTGGCTCAACTTCACGGTGAGGGCCACGGACTCGGGAATCCCTACCCGTTCAAGTCTGGTCGATGTTTTCATTCAAGTGCTGGATGAGAACGACAACAACCCGTACTTCGTCGGGGACATCAGCAACATCACGGTGCGCGAAGATGCGCCGGTCGGCACGGAGATCGCCTCGATTGAAGCGCACGACGCGGACTCGGGGGATTTCGGAAAAGTCACGTATTTGCTGGATCGAATGTCTTCACAGGTAAAAAACGTTGAAGATATCTCACTGTTTGTTAGAAAACAATAAAACGATGTGCCCCGCACCGGGATATGAATCCAAATCCTTCGCACTGTTAGTACATCGCTACCTGTCAAAACAGCGAATAGTGAATAGCGAATAGCGATGCAGAGTATCCGGGTTCAAATCCTGGTGCAGGTGAACATTTAATGTTGCTAATAAACGGTTGTACCACCGTCAACCTAAGCGTGATTATCAACACGCAAGAGGACAAATTTCCCTCGGTGTCACTTTGTAGTATGTGGTGAATTGTGATCAATTCTTACAACCATTTTCAGGGAAAATTCTCAATCGATCCCGACACTGGTGTCTTGAGAGTTTCTGACAAGTTGAACCGCGAAGAACAAAACTTTTACATGCTGATAATCGAGGCTTGGGATAATTATCAATTCGGATATGCCAGTGGAGAGAGCCGAAACACCTTCAAACAAATTGGGTAAAAAATCTGGGTTATTTTTACATAGCCAGTGAAAATACTGCGAGTCACAACACTAAAATGACCCTTTTCGAGTGTTGACAAGTGCAATAATTGCTGAATGCTGATTTGTCTGTTATGTCCAGGCTGAACATCGTCGATGTGAATGACGAGTCACCTGTCTTCGAGAAAACAGAAGGCTGTATAACAATCACAGAATTTCACGAACCTCGAGACATAGTTACGGTTGTCAAAGCTACCGACGCGGATGACCCCAGCACTCCCAATGGCCGAGTTACATTTTCAATTGCTGGAGGAAACGATATGGGTACGTGTGCGAGATCCACACATTTTCCTGGGTGCGATTTATAATTGAGTTGAAGTACATTGCGCTTAATCCATGCATTCATTTCTTTCACCAGACTTATTCAAGCTAGAAACCGTGGAGTATTCCTGGGCGCGCATCATCCTGAAACGCTCGCTCAAGGGCCTGTACGGCAACTACACGCTTGTGGTGAAAGCTCAAGATATGGGGGCTCCTCCAAATTCAGTGACAGCAAACGTCGACATCTGTGTGATGGACTTCAATGACAACGCTCCGCACTTTGTCAGTCCCCCGCACAATGTTACTATTCGCATCGCTGAGAACGCTACTCTGGGTAGTGCAGTTTTGCAGGTGGGTAACAACCAAGGATTTAAATTTAAGTCTATATAATCGTTGTATCATATATGAGTCGTCTGTCTTTAAGTATGCTTTCAATTATTTTATGAGGAACCATAAAGTATAAACTTTTTTTTTCCGCATACTATCTATGACAAGGTCTCAAAACAATGTCCCCTCAATATCCTAAGAGCCAACACAGTGACGTTGCAAACAATGACCCTCCGCCCCCTAACCACTAGACCATTCGAGGGGGTCATACCCACCTCGGACGTGGTGTCATACTTTTCGGCGCCGAACATGGGACGCCGCATTTTATCCTCTTTTATTCCTGCAGTGCTTCTCTTGTAGAGATCGATGTAGCAGTAAGCAAAGTGTGCGGTGAATGGGACAACCTGCTCCGCGTACAACAAAATGTGAAGGAATTATAACTAGTGCTCATTTATCCTCAGGTTCAAGCCGTCGATGCCGACATCGGAGCGAACGGCGCAGTGAGATACCGGCTGAAGCAAGACCCTATCGGCAATTGGCGCTCGTTCTCCATCAACGAGAAAACGGGTGTTGTGGAGTTGCGAAGACCGCTCGACAGGGAGCGGCAAAAAGTCTACGAGATTCGAGTGGAGGCGTACGACCTTGGCATCCCGTCGCCGTTGTCTTCCGATCTCGACCTGACGATATACGTGCGGAACATCAATGACTACGAGCCCCAGTTTCTACAAGACGAGTTTATGGTCAACTTTACCGGTGAGTATTTTTGCGACGAACGTATTCTTCAGGGGGAACTTTCTCGGGGAATACTTGATTTTTTTGTGAGAAATATCAATGAGTAGGTACCCTATGTCCACCGTGCAATTTCCTTTATAAAGTTGTTCACTATTTTCGCACATTGTTCAAATACCGACCCTTTAAAAAACAGTTATTTTTAATCTGATCGATTGTTAGGCATCTTTTTTCTACGTTTTTCGGACAGTAACTCAGATGTGACTATGGTAAATGCTTTTATTTCAGAGCACACACGGCCCGGAGTTGAAAGACAGCAGCTGATCGCAACAGTCGATCGCGACGAAGTTGATGAGCTCGACGACCCTCCAACTCCAGTCTGCTACTTCATCGTGGGTGGAAACGAAGCGGAACTCTTTGCTTTGGAGCCTCTCAGACACGAGCTAATGGTAACAAACTAAGTACCTACTGTTGGACAATTCATATAGCTGAAGTTCACTGAAGTTATTTAATCACTAAGACCTCCAAGGCTAATGTGGAGTTCAATCACAGTTGTGACTTGTGAGTGTGACCACGAACACCTGACAAGACTTTCCTGGCTGTGCTGAGTTTGATCCTCTGCATTGCATGGTTAATGAGTAGTATATAAGTGCGTCCTGTAAAGCCACCTTTGCCGCCTCTGAATCAGTTGTCCCTCGGGCTCAATATAATATCTTACACGTTCTTATCATGTTCCCTTGATAGTCGCTGTCGGCTGTATGATGTCATCTATAAACGTCCATTCTTAGTTATAGCTGCAGTAATGATTTTCCATGGAGCTTCACTGCTACACGGAAGAGCAATTGCAGGTTAGGAAAGTATTCCAACAGGCGTCAATCATCACCCAGAAATTGAGGGTTGGCGTCTGTCGTCATCATTTAGCTCTCGGCGGTAACTTTCTACCGACAGCCTTTACCCACTGTTCGGCGTCGGTAAAGACGGCTTTGGGTGCCTAGTCTCGAAAAATTCTCGCTAACAGAAATTCTCGCTTCCCGTGTTTAACCAAATGGGAAACGAGAATTCCCGTCCACGAGAATCTTTTGAGACTAGGCACCCTGAAATCTCAATCTCTGGGTCGGAATGATGCCGTGCGACCACAAATCTGAACCATAAAATATCGTTTGCTGGCCATTTTTACCAGCATATAACCATATAACCAAAACTACGAAAATTATCAATGATAGCGTACTTAGTAACGCCAGTAATGTTTTATCTTCCTAGACCAATGCACTAAGATTTTTGACAGTTGACACCTCTTCTCCTCGGTTAGCTTATAAAAATATAAGTGAAGTGAGTGGAACTAACGACGATTCTTTCACTTCTCAGGTCGTCCAGGAGTTGGACCGGGAAGCCGCTGATAGACACGTTGTCATGGTGAAAGCCAGCGAAGATTGTGCGCACGCGCCCGAAAACGTGAGCAAGTTTGACGCTAGCGATGACACCCTGCTCAGGGTAGTGGTAAACGTCAGAGATATCAACGATAACGCACCGCAGTTCACGAAGCGAGTCTTCACGGGGGGAGTGACGACCGAGGCCGACTTTGGGACGGAGTTCATGCGTGTCAAGGTAACAATCGTTGTCGGGGTTTGAAAGTGATTTCCGAAAGAAACCACATCCTCTTATTGAAAGTAGCTTTGTCGAACGCTTTGGCGTTTCGGATACACCGGTTCTCGTGAGATCACCGAAGTGCAGCAAAATTTCCCTGGGTCAGAGGGTGGATGGGTGACCATTTATCCCAAGATCTAGTTCTCTACAGGATCAAGGGTGGAAGGTTTGAAGCTAAGTCAGCAGCTTCACGCCCTCTTGATACTAACCTCTCGATAGCGTGGATTAGTGAAGGAATCCTGAATTTTGTGTTGTACCGGCCATCAAAAGAGACAAATTAAGTAGCGGTCGTCTTGGTGCTTTTCAACAGTAGAGGCTACGTGCCGGCACCGAATTACGCCTCTTCCCCGTTAGGTCCATTTTCACTCTCATCATCGCTCTATCATTCACCGACGCCAATAGACCAATGCCACAGTCCATGCAGGGTCAGTCTTCAATGCAGTGAGCCATTTAAACACCAAGAATAATCCAAAAGTATCTTACGTGTACACTAAAATATCCATGTGGTTTGCAGGCAATCGACTTGGACACAGGGGAAAATGCTGCTGTGACATATTATCAGATTGGAAGGATTCAGAAAACTCTCACGGAAGGCCTTGAAAATGTCGTGAAACAACCCTTCTTGGTGGACGCAAATACTGGCGCTATTTATCTTAACTTTGACCCTCAAAAGGGAATGAAAGGGTACTTTGATTTTATGGTAAGTCAAAAAACTAACCCTTGCACTGAAATAGTAGCTCCCTAACAGCCTTGTTCTCTTGTGTCAGTGTTGTGTATCTCTGCGCTCCACATAAAGTGAATGACTCCATGTCTTTGCCATTTGACAGCAGTGCTGAGGGCCAATGACAAAGTCGTAGGCCATAATTTCCTTCTTCGTTTGGACGAAAATGCATTGCATACTTTGACATTCGAACCATACATTTAACGACATTTTCTTCGTTAGGTGCTCGCAAATGACACGGGTGGGCGGCAAGACATGGCCAGAGTGTTCATCTATCTTCTTCGGGAAGATCAACATGTGCGCTTTGTCTTGCGTCAGCAGCCGCACGAAGTCAGGGAGAAGATCGACACCTTTCGAGAGTGAGTCAATACTTTACTTACTTTACTGCGTGAATACCAACGTTATTCGCAAAAGATAAATACGTAAACATGGTTTTTGTGCTTTCTTCAACACCTATCATCGTAATACTTTTTAAGCTAACATAATATATGCTAATATTTAATATACTTGTATGGTCTCTATTTTGTAAAATGTCATTTCACCATTTAAACATTTTCAGGGTCCTGAGTAATGTAACGGGTGCAATAGTCAATGTAGACGAGTTCAAAGTGCACGAAAATCGCGATGGCTCTGTTGATAAAACGAAAACGGATCTGTATCTTCATCTTGTAAACCGCATCGACAACTCGATTCTCGACGTGGATGATGTTTTGCGTTTAGTTGACTTGAACATCGAGCATTTAGACATTTTATTCAAGGTAATTATTATTCATACGTTGGAAAAATCTCAATAATTTTTCGAAGAGCAGAATTACTCGTAACTGAACGGTTCGGCGTTGTTATGGACACATCGATTCTCGTGAGATCACCGAAGTAAAAGCAAAACAAAATTGCGCTTGTCAGAGGTATGAACGGGTGGCTATTCATGCCCTAGTTCAGTTCAGTAGAGAGGCTGGAGGGTTTCAAGCTTTAGTACAACAGCTTTACTCTCCGCTCCCTGCTATTCATCTCTGCCAGAAATTCTGCCCGTGCTCTCGACAGCACGGATTAGAGGAGTAATCCTGCTGTTAGCAGTACCTTTCGAGAGGAGTAGGCTACATGCCGGCATCGGGTTTCCTTAAACCCTGTTACTTTCATTACCACTCATCATTCACCGACCGTCCGACGCCAATAGACCAGTGCTACAGGGACGTTCTAACGCGCTTCTTTGCTTTGTAGGAATTTAATGTGCTGGACACACAACCGGCCGAGGCTGCTCTTCTGCGTGAAGATTCCAAGAGTCTGGTCTTGATGTGGCTGGTGGGCTCGACCATCTTCCTCGGCCTCCTGCTCATTCTTTCCGTGTCGGTGTGTCTTTCCCAACGCCAGCGCTACCAGCGGCAACTCAAGGCAGCAACCGCCACAGCTTTCGGTATGTCAATTTGCTCGTTACTTGATTTGCTATACGAAGTGAGCTACAGCCACAGCTCTTTTACTGCCAACATAGTTATAGATAAAATTATTTCGTGTTTGCGATGAAAATCACCAGTTTCACCATCTTAATTGGTATACCTACCGCTATCTGGTAACATTTCTTAGGAAACATAAAATATTGTCATTAAGTTGTGTAGACGTAACTATGAGTAAACATTGCCCAAGCGAAGATTGAAAATAGAATAGCGTCGGCGAGAACGGTGCAGAATGGATGTAGCAAGAGAAAAAGAGTTTTCTTCTTCTTAGAACCCTAAAATCCTTATCGCTTTTGTGATGTTCACCTTCTTTCTTGTTTAAGTTCTTTGGAATTCGGGAACACGAAGATAGTGGTTCTGTTTCAATTTCTAGTGCATTGTCTTTCATAAGTGTTGGTGAACTTGTCTACTTTTATAAATGAAGGTTTTTTACAAACCAAATGTAAAGGTACTTATTATGTGTGTCAGGTTCGAACGAATCCGACTTGATTCGGGGGACAGGACGCGTTCCCAACACGAATATGCACAGCGTGGAGGGCTCAAACCCAATCTGGATGCAAGCATACAAAAACGAATGGTACAAAGAGGACGATTCAATGAGGTAATAATTATCCTCTCTCTCATACGTGCAAAGTTTATAATGCTCATCTGCATATAATGTAAGTCTCCTAGGGAGAACGAATGAATTTAAATGCATATATCTACCTACCTACAGACACATTTTTATAATATTACCATGCAAGCAAAGAGAACCTGTGCTATTCAGAGGACTCGTTCATATTATCTTATGCAAGTGAATTGTATGTTTGTTTTGCTCTTGGTGCCACTTGCTAATCGAATTATTTTGCAGCCAAATGTCCGAAAGAGATTCTCTGGACGCGGCAGTGAACGAAGCCTCAAGGCCTGGGTCAAAAAACGCGAAACACTTTTTTGGTCAGTCGCACAATTTTGCCGCTGACTCCACTACGTGCAACAGGTAAGAAATCACGCGATCTATTCACGAGTTTGGTTCAAATTCACCGACCACAGTCAAGTGAAATTATAGCAAAACTACTTTTCCCTTAGTAGATCCAATATGCTTCGAGAACAACCGGGAATAAAAGAACAAAACGATCTGAATCGAACAGGAACCACGTATCGTGAAAATCTTTATCAACATCTTGAAAAACTCGGTAATCCACTTATAGTAAAAAAATTGGAAACTACTGAACTTTAGCATTTTCTTTTGCGGTTTATATGAAAGTGTGCTTGTTTTTTTGTACAAAATAATGCATGGTTGTTAATTTTATTATTAGTCTCGTATTTTGTCAAATGTACTAACCAAATGACTGGGACAGGCTCTATAGAGTCCAGACTCAGGCAAGACTGAACTTAATTTCAGTTATTTTGGTTTCATTTGTTTTCACATTATTAGCGTGCTTGATACGGTATTATGTTCAATCTTACACATCGAATACAAATTAATAAAATATGTACATAAGAGGTATATACGTAATTTCACATATCGGTGCTTAATTGAGAATATTTATTTGATGCAGATGTATAGAACTTATAATTTATAAAGAAATAGCTTCAAAATTAATGCAATTTGTCAATCCCTCCAAGACATGAAAAAAGGACCAGTGTTCTTCAGCCAGCCAAGGGTGTTTCCTTTGTTATAAATAATATAGTAAGTAAACCGGCAATTAAAAAATCTGAAATTGTTAAAATATCGATATTCAAGGAAATCAGTAACTTGATTCCCCTTAAGCATTTGAGCAATAATATTCTTTGTTCTACCCACAGTGTGGACGCCATATTTATCAGATTGATCCATCACAACACCACAAGAATATGACCGATGTACTTAGTCTGATTTGCATCATGAACCTAGCTGTAGTGAAGAGAAAGTCTGCAAGTGCGTAATAAATAGCACGGTCGGCGCATCTTTCTACTAACAGTAAGTACTCGATAAAATTGTTGCTAAAACCAAAAGGCTAGGCAACCTAATAGACATGTCAATGGGACGTGTGGCATAGATCATTTTTACATACCTGGCTGGGACAAAGTTAGGCAACAAAAACTACATATGATATGCAAGGCTGCCTATCTCACAGGCGTGGATGAGCGAACCAATATGGCACCTAGCGTACAGATAGCGTTTTATTAACTGCTAAACAAAAACCTGTTAGTATGGTCAATTGTGTACCTGTTTGAAATAAAAGTATATGCCCTGCAGTTCTATGTAGACAATTGACCCATCTATAAACCATCTCGCCCCAAAACTCAAATCACATAATAGACCTATTCCAGCGAAGAAAAAAATGCTAGGAAAAGCCAATAAAAGCCAAAACCCACTAAGAAAAGCCAATGGACCACTAGCGTTCCAGAGGCAATCAGCATTGGGGGATTTTTAACGCCATAAGAAAAGCATTGTCCC
>QKMV01003979.1:0-10723 GCA_003287335.1 Lednia tumana
ATATATATACAATTAACGCGTGTAGTAGTATATAAGTACAATACATGTGTCCGGATACAGAATGCTTCGCATTCTGTACGTCAGTCAAGTGAGAGGTGCTATAGGAAAAGCATTATGTAAAGAGTCCAATAATTCCGCTCGAGATTTCCTGCTTAGTATATTTCGTCCGATTACAAACAAACGGAACCACATGGCCCGATAGGCCATGCACACTATTCGAAATTAATATCGAAAATTCCCTCCTCTCTGAAATCCAATAAATTTCGTGATAACGAGGTCCTCTATTTCCAGCCTTTGCCTTCATTATAGCGAGGTTTGCTTGCAGGTGATTTAACCGCACAGCTCTCTATTATTATGCTTTAGCAAGTTTGTAGACACGCGGACGCGGTGATCAATCTTTGCCCCGGCCGCGCTCTAGCAGCCCGTCTGCATGTGTCGCTCAGCGCGGGGCGGCGAGGGCAGAAGACAACAGTTGACCCCACCCTGCTTGCTAGCGCCCTCAAGAAATCATTATTTGTGTCAGAACAAGCGTGTGATCGGTTATGGGGGCCGGGGGCCGGGGGTCGGGAGCCGGAGGGCGGGGGTGGAGGAGCTAGATTGGATTAGCTGGCCGGTCTGCAGCATGGCCTGGGGCTGGTACCACCTTGTAATGTCACCTATCAGTCATCCACCCAAGCCGAGCCGAGCCAACACACGGCGAATGGTGACAGCAGTTTCAATGACGTTCGATTCTAATCAATAAACAAGATAGGCGTCTATCAGCAGGTACCGTGCGGCGCGCGCGAGAGAAGATTGCATCCAAACTCCTTTTGTCATTTGCCGAGGAGGCGTCGCTCGGGCATTATCGTGTCACGGCGCGGGATCGAGAGGCGAGCAACGAAATGTGGGGAAAAGATATTCTTTAAAACAAAGTTTCGCCCGTCAGTTTTGACGTCGAGCGCTCGAGGGCTGGCTGCAGGGAACTCCTGCCACGATTGCACACAGACAGAGACAAAAGCGTGTCGCTGTGCCTTCTATTCATTAGAGTTATTATTGTGCATTTATTATCTCTATTATTACACGTCGCGTATTGCGTGCATGACCGACGCGATGTCACTTCCTAAAAGAGCAATTTCCGTCCGGGACGGGAGAAGAAGGAGCAGCGGGGGGAGCGAACCTCCAGCAGAGACAACCAACTTTCAAAAAACGGTGACAGTTCAACTGACAATAGCGCCACCAAAGGAGAAAACAAAACCTTTAATCATGTCACGCCAAAACTCAAAAGATTTCGAATTCACTTCTCTTGACAGTCACGAACGTCGGCCTGGAAATCATTTAGTCCTATACATGGATTACGATTTAATCTTGGATCCATCTGTCATTCGCGCGTCTCTCTTTCTGATAGATAGGTATAACACCGCGAGCAAACTTGAAATACGTGATTCCACTTTGCTGACAAGAAAGCCGTACAAGAAAGACAGGGCGGACGGCTGCGGGGAAGAAGACGTATCCAATGAAAGCGTGGAAATTACAGCAACGTGAATTGAGTCGTGTGTTGGAAGCTAAACACATTCCCGAGGCCGGGTCTTTTAAAGTTTTAAACAGAAATATGGCAACTCGGGTAATGTCAGTCATTAAGACGGAGGCCGCTTGGCTCGCCAGGGCGCTGGCGACGCCTGGCTCTTGTCAAGTCGACGCCCGACGTCGCTAATCTAACGTGGGCCGACGTCGCTCCATCCTTGCATGCAGCGGACAACTTATAAACACTTGAATCTAATGGCTAATAAATAGTCAGACACGTTCAGTTCCAAACAGACTTTCATGTTGTGTTTGTTCAAAGCTATCAATTAACACTGCAGATAACAAGGCAACACTCATTCGGAACACTGCGTAAAAAGAAATTGAACAATCGTAGATAAAAAAAAAATGTGTTTTTACTTATAGATTTAGGTGTGTATAAAAATAGTCCAGTTTATTATATTCTCGGCTTTTAGTGCATGATCGTCGACTTTGACACGCCAACAGCCTTCTTCCACCTTCAAATCCCAGCCCACCGTCTGAACGAAATTGAAAACGGTACCACTAACCCAAAATTTAAAAAAACACTAAATAACCCGCGAGGTCTTTACCAATTATCTCTGCTTGTCCTTGCACATCATAGACGAACGCGCGCCACCGTTTCTTTAGAAGCTTTTTTTTCTAAATATCAAAACTGAGCGAGAGAGACAAGCTGGTAGCAGCAAGCGTCGAAGCAAGAGAGAGAAGTAACGCCAGGACGGTGCTAACGAGGCGACCATACAACACTCGCATGGTTCCTTTATGCCGCCATCTTAAAGACGCGCCCTTCCACATACTCCACAAATAAATACACCATGGTACCAGGCACGATGACCCTGGACCACCCTTCTGCGCTCACATCAACAGCTAAAACGCTCTGCCGAAAGCGGCACAGATCTATTCATTGACATGTGCGTTCCACCGTGCGAGAGAATCATCCTGATGACTGTTCGTAATCGTCGCGATAAGGGAGGCTATGTCTTTTTTTAAGTGCCTAACCAAACTTTGATCGACTTATTATGTGGTGTTTAACGACGCACTCCACTCTACACTCTATGGCATGGTGATATGGCGTCGGTGAATGATAGGGTGATGATGAACCTAACAGGGAAACTGGAAACAACAGGGCAAAGCTGGAGACTACTCTAGAAAAGCACCAAGGAGACAACTAGAACAATGCGGATTCCTCCACTTCGAGAGGTTGACATCTAGTGGAGTGAAGCTGCTATACTTGCATTTAACCCTCCAGCCTCTTTCCCGAACAGAACTGTAACCAAATCCCATTCCGGATCAAGCTCAAGAAAAAAAGGCGCGCGACAGAAATGATAATCGGGAGGTGTTGAGCGTGCAGACGAAGCGTTGTTGATTCACGGCGTCTCTGGAAGACGGCTGACACCATATGTCCGTTCGCTGCGCCCGTTCACCGTGTGGCGTTTGGGATTGCTCGGCGTGCCAGCGGACGCGAGCATCACCTCTAAACTAGATGCTTACTCGAAGCTATTTAACTTTCAACCCAACCTATAATTATATCATCTCCCCAAGGAAACGAATGTCCGAAAAGATAGCTTTCCCAAACCCCACGATAGGGTCCGGCCGCATTTTGATTGGCTTTATGATCTGAGACAGGAAAACCGTCCCCGGCCTAAACACTTCTTGATAATCTAAATTCAAATATATAATAAACGGTTGACTCGTCTATAGATGCCATCTTAAAAGACGCAATTTAAAATTACCAGAGCTAACACAACCCAATATTACATGCGCATTTGGGTTGGAATAAATGAAATTAGATTCATTTCACATTTCTTCATTGTTAGTCACGGAAAGTATTGTTGTTTTACTTTGTCAAGTTACACGTTCGTAAAGGTAAGGCACTACTTCTCAATGTAATTAGCGTTATTGTTAGGTTATTTCGGTAAACGACTTCACATGGAGAACTGCGGAGGGTCAAACAGCGGATTAAGGCAACAAAGCAAGATTAACTTTTGAAGCTGCAGCGTTTGCAATGCATGTCAAATGCCAATGCAGGTTGATTGTTAGTTAGTAAGCCTACCGTGCAAATAGTCGGTGCTAGCGCGAAGTGTGTGGACGACTTTTCGCTGGTCGTACAAGTAGAATTGTTGGTGGCCGAAGAACTTGTGGTGCAATTGTTGACAAGTGGTGGTGGTGGTGCAGTAGAATCGGGGCGGAAAAACCATGAGGCCACCGAAGCCCACTAAAACACACACACAAGAGCACCGCATTCAGTCAAAGACGTACAAGAAAGAGCACACCAGTCCCGCAACACAGAGATTAGAGTCAAGGAATAGCGTGGGGAAGAGAGAAAAGAGACAGGCAAGCTAAGGGAAGTGTTAGTTCAAAAATACAGAAATCGAAAGATGCATCGGAAAAAGTTATAACGTACTGCCATACATCTGTTACAAGTGTGTATAATAAAAGGTATAGTGCATGCTTTTTATGGTAAGCCACTTATGAGGTAAAGAAAAGTTTGCAATGCTTTTAATATATTTTTATTGTCAGAAGAAAAGCGGTTATAAAATTGAAGTCTTGTAACTTTTCTTGTTTTGTTGGTTTTATATATCGAGTAGGTACCTATAAACTAATAAGTTGGGGCAGTTTAGGAAAACTTTGGCCGCGTTTTGATTTGTTCGACGAAGTTAATTCAGCTTCACTTTTCAGAGTTAGAAAAACTGCTGTTTTGGGGATTTGTTCGTAGCAAAGGTTGTACCATTTCGTGACCAAGCCCAAGTACATTTTTAAATCACAAGAATTAAATCTGTGCCGAGCCACGTTGGAATGTCCCAGTGCTGTTGAAGCGCCTGTAAAGCGCATTATAGTTGTATGGCGCAAGTGCTTGTTACATTTCCCAATTATAATGGAATTATAATGGTGAAGTTTAAACACTATCGATTTACTTAATTTAGCTCTCGTTCAATACATCATTAGGTTGCAGGCTGCAGACAAGTGAAAGAGTTTTAAATGCATGGAAATGCTCTGCTAATAATATTCATGATGTCATGCACATGATATTATGGTAATGTTTGAGTGGTACCTCACAACTATTTATGCAAGTTTTTTAATTGTATAAACTTGCAAACAAAATCTGTCAAATTAGCGTCAATTACGTGCCACTAATAGCGTATGAGATCTGAAGGCGACTAAAGTGGAAGTTTTTCAACGTTTTCTCTAAATCACAACTTGTCTTCAAAGTGTCAAAGATCAATAATGTTTCGTCATGCTAGAACCGTTTATACTTCACATTACTATTTACGACATCGCGAGTGTTCACATTTACAGATATGTCATCGGATATGTGCTACAAACATACTGTAGTATGAGCTGCACGTATGCCGTATACCACAGCCACATGTGAACTAACGCTTGAACAATTTTCCCTAACATGTTAATAATAGGTTGCCAGGGCCAGATGAAAGATGACAAACACCCAGAGCCAAGTCGTGATAGGGCATATAAATAATTTCAAACTATTACACATATATCCTACTTTATAGAGTATAATATACATGCGTGACTCGGTGCTATATGGTATCCTTATCGTGACAAGCGTTACTGCAATCCGCCATTTTATGGGGAAAATGACAGACTTGTGGACATGACAAAGCTGGACACAACGGCCTACCGTGTGTGCCGGGGGGAATTGGAATTAATTCTAGATAAAACGCATGAAAGTATGTTTCAATTTTTCTCAGCGATTTTTTATAGTGTTGATTCAAGGGAAAGCCAAGAAAACCAGTACCTAATAAAGAGATACTATTGGCTATTGCTTTATTAAACCATCCATTTGGATTGCATTAAACTAAACCCATCAGTTCGTTCTAGCAAAATTGGTGAATATTCGTTAACAGTATCAATCATATCCGCCGTGAATACGTAACGTTTTGCACCAACCTCCACAATGCAAAAGACCCTCGACAAGCACTTATCAGGGTGAACCTGCTAGTTTTTCATGACACAGATGATGGCATTATTAGTTAGACGGCACGGCAAAGTTTTCCAACGTCTACGGTGTATTCATTCGTTCCTAATGACGCTTTCGACGACGCATGGGCTTGAAAAGCAATCTCCTTAAAAGCCTGCTTCTCGCGCATCATTTTGTTTTCACCACATCACTCGGAATGCATGCAGGCTTGTATCATAGTTCATATTATCGTACTTTGCCACAGCGTTGCTGCACGAGATTTTAGTGATCTGCCGAAAACACAAATCCGTTAACATCGCCGCCATCGATCTTCTCTCATCATAACTCAATGTGGAACAAATGCTATACCTATATACGCTGTGGTGTGAGACTCGATTTCCTCTCAATTTTGACAAAGCTTCCATTGTGCCCGCACACAGCATTCGAGCACCATGCATAAAATGATAATTCGGATGTCTAAACTGTGAATTTCGCACATGGCTCGTCCTCCTTGTGTGAAAATCCCGTGATCTGTAAAGTCTGCGAGAAAGTTGAACGATGCGTGAAGTTTTTCATATTTAAAAAAAGTTCAAACTAGTGTTAATGCACTTCTATTTGCTGGACTCCGACGAGTAACTCTGCATGCATCAATCTAACCATTGAAGATGCTTATAAGATGTTTGAGGTTTTTATCTTCGAAGCATTAGCAAGCATATAATATAGATATATAATATGTCCACGTTTCACTATTGAGCCTTTCTATAGCATAGGTATTACTTATAAAAATGCGGTTATTATCATCAACAACCACATGTTAATTGTGATTTTTTCCACAAACGAATCGGCTGTATAAAAGCTGATGGCAGTTTCTGTTAGACCATGTAAGTGTGCTTTTATGCCACATGATGTAACTAATTCCTAACACCGTCATGGTCTGACGACAGCGCGGCACTCGCTCGCTCCTAATCGACATCTTGGCGACATTATCTCAGCCAGGTATTTAATTATGTACTCGCTAAGTAACATCGGTAAGTGCGCGTGAAAACAGAAAATGCGTTTTATATTTAAATTATAGAGTGTCAAGCAGGAGTAGCTACACCTAGCCTAACCAACTTACACTATCTACAAATTGCATGTAATTAACGTCTGTGCCAAGACAAACATTTCGCGAGTCATGCTTCTTTGTTTGTGTTTGTTGCTAAGAAATGGAATGGGTTATGAAAAGGAATCGAGCGGCAAAACGTGTTAATGTTCGTGTAATTGACAAAGAAGCAGCACCAAGTTTGATGTTTTTTCAAAAATTGCCTGACGTTCATGGCTGATCCGAAGCAAGGTTTTTTTCTAGCAACAAGAAGTAGAAATATGTTTTCGAAAGCTACATTTCGAGTTGGTTCAAAAATGTAAGCTCAACTATCGCGTGCGCACGGTTTCATTCATAAAAATTAAATCGAAATGCGCGTGATTGCAATATTAAACTGCAGGGTTCGGGTTTAAAAAAAACGTCAATATTCTGGTCAACATGCATTGGTTTTACTATTCGACAAGTATAAAAAAGATTCCAAATGCATGCACGATGAGTTAACATTTTGAAACGGCTCCGAGTTTTAACCCTGGGAAAGATCGAGATTCGAGCAGCAATTTGTTCTGTGACTGCTGGCTGACAATTCGCCCATCGCATGATTGTGCGATGCTTGTCGAAGATAAGGGTAGGGGGAGGGCGAGATGCGAGGGTGTGCTCCTCGTCATGCAAATGTCCCGTCTTGTCAATTGTTCGCATTTCAAACATTACGCTTTCCATCGCCATCGCCGCGTGGTCTGAGATGGGTGGAAATGTTTTGATGATTGGGTGCCACTTTATGACAGCTAACCAGGTATTTCTGAATACCGAACTTATTATTATAGCATGCACGGCGACCACTCCCATGGACAATTTCTGACAGTTGGTAAACATGGGACGTCCCATTTTATGCTCTAATTCTACTAATTTATTAAACTTCGATCACAATGTGAGGACAGGACAGCTGACAACAATTCACCCTATTGAAGCTGACTAACAGAAAAATTTTCAACGTCCAATAAGCAATAAAATGCACTCTATATTCAAAATATAATCTGTAAACAGAGAGTGTCAAAGAACACAAACTGTTGACGACAACTTCAAATGGAACGAAACGTGTGAATGAAGCTTGACACAACCTATATGTGTAGGTACACACACGCTTTTTATACATTTATATGCATTTGCCGCTACCACACTCCGGATTACTGGGAAAAACTTCTAATGAAAATTTGAAAATGTGCAACCGTCGATACAAATTTAATGGGACTAATTGTGATTCGAAATCCAATTAATCCACTGGTGCACGAAACTGATCGTTGATAATCCCTGTCCATTACGGTGGATATGTTTGCGAGGCATTTTGGTTTCGAGCGGGGTACCGAAGGCCCCCTTCGCGCCCCCGGCGACGTTCTGGTTTCTCATACGATGTACTTTCGGCATAGTGGAGCCCCATGCCGAGCGGCGACGACTCGGATGACACGGGCGTACGTCGAGGCAGGCGTTCTGCTGTTGTTTTCCTTGTTTTGGCGAACATCGACGTCGCTCCGAGCCGCGGGTACGCACAGTGGAAAGTTTCAAACGCGGCCGCGGCATTGTTTTCGAATCCGCTAGGCATCACAACAATGTCGTCGACCGACGTAACAACGAAACATGACGGCGTCAACAATGCTCGCGTGCTGCAGTGTTTCTACGAGTGAGCGATGCATTTTCAGAAGGAAAATTGCGACCTGTTTTTTTAGTTTTTAATCGCTCTCGTGCTATGATTCTACTGGGAAAACAACAAAATTATGAAATGATTTTAATATCTAGGAGCCAATAGCTCATAATGTGCGTGGGTATAAAATACACTAATACACTAATTTGGTACAGTAATGAAGCCCTAACACGTTGGGAATATTTATTGCTTAGGCTAAATTCTCTTCCCCATCCCCCGCATGGGCTTCGGGCGCCGAACGCTTCAGAAAAAGAAGAAAAGAAGCTGTGTAATGAGAAGTGGAATAATTAATAGGCTGGAAAGCTCGCGGGCATGAATCTCTCATGCAATAAAGTGGCTTGTGATAATCAATCAATTGATCTAACTAAACACTTGGCACTTAGAGGTGCAGTAGATGAGAGTCTCAAGCGAACATGCCTTTCGGCCAGCTCTTGCCAATTTTCTTTCAATATTCATTTCGAACTGCTTTAATTCTCCTGTGTTCACTGGTTAAGTGGAGGTGCCGCATCTGTACGATTTTCCATTATTTTCTATATACACGATCAGCGAATGGGTTTCTACTTAGCTGAGAACATCATACGTTGAGTAAAAGTTGAATTAAGTTCCCATTTCAATGGCCGCGTCTTTATCGTATTATACTGAGCACACAGTACCAATGTCCAGCAATCGAAACAGTTTGCTCATTAAAAGACGTTAATGCAAAGACAGGACGGCAAACATGAATCATTTTCGTGACGAGAACTTGGCAAATATTATCGAGACGATAGCGTCATAAATATAATGGCCATCAACCTTCTGTTGGCAATTATTGTACAGCGTTTTAATGTGCATGCGTATTGTGTGCAGACAAAAAGGCAAGTCGACGAAAAGCGGCTGTAGTTAGGCTAAACCGCGATGGAGCAAATGAAAAAAATAGAAAAAATAGAGTGATTTGACGGAAAAGAAATCGGATTAAGGCGCTTCACATGTACGGTGAAATTTTAGAGAAAAATTTCACTTACTAAATTTGAAGGGAGAAATGTCCGAAAAAGGAATAAAAAATCATTACTGTGAGAGCTTCGTCATGGCAGTGTTGGTACTACGACTAATGACCGTACACGGTATTCCATCGTCCAGTCTGTTTATTTAAAACGTGAAATTTGATGCAGAATTCAATAAAATGTTTCTCCTGAGACGGCCACATTTCTATTGAGCCACGAATCGGCTAGCAATTGTCAAGGAAACCATTATGCCGGCTAGAGGTATGTGTTGTAAGTTCGCCGGGCACGGCACCGAGGCTGGCTCATCTGGCGGCTACTGGCGGCAGCGCCGCCCGCCAAGTTATTCAGACCCCGCCCGGGAAAAACAATACTCGGCGTTTGCAACCCACTATTTCATGTCGAGCAGCCACTAAACACCGAACAAAGGAAATCAATGATACCTTTCCAACACTTCTCTCCGTCAAAACCAGGAAGAAAAAAAAAGAACGTATAAACAGTAAACAGGCCGCATAGCAGTGCTAAAATACCGTGGCTCTTTACAAATCTCGCAATCCTTTTGACTTTCATCAAATGTATTCGGCCCTTTTTGTTTAAACAAGATAATTCTTTCAGAAACAAGAATCTTGGTTGTGAAAATTGAATTACGATATAATTAAGGCGTGACAAATCTTGTTAACTTTAAGGAAACTTTCCTGAAGCTTAACACAAGATGTGGTTTTTAAACAACAAGACATCCACATTTATAACCACAAAATTACTACATGGAATAATCGTAATTGGGTTTGTTTTTTATAGACGAAGATCGCACACAATGACAACAATGAACCGATGACAACAAAGGGTAAGCGCGTTGAACACCATATCACAAGCAATATATTTTTCATTTCCTTCCGAACGACATGGATGGCGTTTCAATTTTCTTAAAGACCATGGAAAGTACTAACCGCAAAACTTGATATGGAGGCAATAATGTCCTGTACCCATCCATTACAATCATGTATATTACAGAAACAATGCCAATTATTGAATTGCATCGTATCCTGGTCTGACCACAGCATTTCTGGCCATCGATACGATAATGGTAGCCATATTAGGATCTTCTTTGTCGCATTACATCTCCCAAGTCGTTCTGCGGTCGTCTCACGTGTTATTATCTTCCAAATGTGAATTTGTTATAAAATGTTTGCATCCAGCTTGATACAAGGGTAATCCAGAAACTGTAATTTACATCGGCCATTTATGATGCCAATTACCATGAAACAGCACCTGCCAAGAAAAATAATATCGAACTATTTTAATCATCAAAATGTCCTTTTGGTGACAGTAATTGGTAAAAGTAACTAACGCGAAATTTGTAAAGAATGCGTGAAGGGAGAAAAGGCGTGTCATCACCAGCAGGTTGTTAATAACAGTGTTAAAGGCTGTTGTGCAGACGTGAAGAAAAAGACCCTTTAGCAAGGCGCAGTTTTTATAATGTCGTTTCATCGACTTTTATACCTATCAGATAATAACAA
>QKMV01003980.1:0-10721 GCA_003287335.1 Lednia tumana
CTAGATTTTGTATCATGCGGTTGGCAACATTTTCAAAATAAAATTGGCTCTGGTAAGGATAGGCTAATAACACTGTACGTTGGTGCATTAACATCCGAAATACTCAAGATGCGGAATTGTAGGTACGACTACCTATAACCTCAAAATAGTACGAATCCGATTCTGTTGACGAGTTTGATTTGAAATTGTACCAATTATCAGAGACTTAAAGCATTCGGTATAAAATAGAGTATACTAAATATATCCAAAGGTATCCTGAAGTAGATCCTGGGAGGCCCGAGCAGTTGTGTGTAACGATACCATTCCCGAAGAGAATATGTCACTTGGTATCTGGTATCTATCTACATGTATAACGAGTACATTCGCTAAATTAGCGTGACCGAACTCGTATAGGGAGTACATAACGACTAACGCGTGATATCGTCATGGAAAATTTTACACAATCACCCCCTCGATCCGTTGTCAAAAGGATGCCTGCACCTGGGATGAAAAAACAAGAAACTTGGACCGCGGTTTTTTCGGTTGTGCTCTGTAGATAAGAATTTTTTCTCGACGTTTTGGCGAAGCTCGCTTCGCCATCTTCAAGAGTGAGTTTACGGAATTTAGTTAATTTTGTGAATCACTCCTGAAGATGGCGAAGCGAGCTGCGCCTAAACGTCGAGAAGAAACATCTTATCTACAGAGTACAACCGAAGAAAACCGTGAACCAAGAAATAAACATGGCTCTGGAAACCACCGTATTACGAAACAAGAAAATATCAATTACTCCGTAGGGCGTAGGTATTCGCTCTTCTCACTGAATGGTAAAGTTAATAAACGCTGCTTCTATACTACTCCCTGAAATTAGTCCCCCTGATCCAAAGGTCACACATCGTTTTGACAATAGTTGTTGTCATTGCCAACGATAGTACAAAAACGGTATTCACTCCGTCATCGTTGCACTTGCATGAAAGACGATGGACTCTGTCCTTAATAACCCTTAACCAGTACACGAAAATACTATGAATCATGAATGCATCTCTCTAGAGTCAACACAATTAAGAAGAGACCTAATTTAAATTGTGCCTCCATTGTTGAAAGAGCGTGTACTCATCAAACAGTGCTGTTGCCCCGTTAGGTACGCGCAAAGTACAAGAGAACAGGCTGCGTTTGTTCTCGGTGGGAATTTATTTTGCGCGCATAGAAGTTTTTAGCAATTTAACTCCAGTACAGGTGAGATCATAGATGATGTCACGATCAAGCATCCTGGTACATTCGCGTCGAAGACAAAGTAGCACGCATTGTTGTCTTGTGCAGAGCGAGGCGAGGTAGGCACTCGTACCTTCTACAGGTATCCTACATCATACACAATTCAATTTCAATCTATAATAATACATAAAAATAAGTAGCACAGTGTACCGACCTTTCTTTGAGTATGTGTGTAAGTACGACTGGACATGAAGATATGCAGGTATTGTGCGGTACCGTTGCAGCAAATCGTGGAACTATGTCTGAGTTGGAGTGCGAGCAACAAAATTGAAATAATTGTTTGATGAAGAGCATCATCGATGATGTAGCCAAAAACGGACGGCTGTAATGTTAGCTAACTAGATGTCTATTTCTTGAATAATGGTTAAAAAATGTAAATATCATTAAGATCAATAAGCATGCACTTACGAAATTCTGCAGGCGCATGTCATGTAACATGCAATTAACCGTGCATTCATTTTTATACGCTTTCCTGCAGTTTACACCCATGATAGGCAATTTCCTACACACAGCCCATTAAAAAATACATGCTAAATATACTGTTGTGAATAAAATATAGTTGATTTTGACATTGATCTACTTTAAAATTTAGAATGAGGTAGGTTTATATGTTTTAATAGGCTAAAAGCATAAATGAGTAAAGATATTGATAACATAATGTCTTGAGAGCTGCTTGCGTATTAGTACGACGTAGCGGTAGCCTACTATATCTATCTTCTAGATATCGATCATGCGAAGCGGAAGAATCACCGAGAATGGGGCTGGGAGCTGTCGTGAAAAATGTCCTCTTGAAGAATTCGGGTTCAAACCGACACCACATCCTTCCGAAACGACTGACAAGACATCCTATCCTCACTCACAACTCTCTTACGTCATAACATATTTACAATTTTTCTCAATCATTTCATATTTTCTTATCGCTTTGGGCCCGTCAAGACATGGATGGTATCGAAGGGAAGGATCGGGGAGGGGGGCGGGGAGGGATCGATAAAATCCTCTTTGAAATCGTACTAGGCGGTACTAGGGGCATGGTAGGCTACGCCAAAGAGCTGGCAGTCCATCGAATTAAAAACGACTGAGAGCGGATTTCTCAGAGGCACGTAAAGAAATTAACCACGCGTTACTATTTAGAGTTAAGGGATTTGATTGGCTGTTGCCATGGTAATAACAAGTAAACGGATTGTTTAGTTCTTAACGGACCACTGAAAAACCGACCCTGTTTTCAGTAATCAGTTGAATGATTGATTATGTGGTGTTATATATGACGCACTGAATTGACAACTGGCCATTTGGCACTGGTCCATTGACGTCGGTAAATGATAGGGTGATTATGAGGGTGATGATGAACCTAACAGAGAAGACGGGAAATCCGGTGCCGGCACGTAGCCTACTCTTGTCGAAAAGCACAAAAGGGGCCCCCGCTTAACGTCCCTTCCGACGGACGGTAGAACTCGAACAGCATGGGATTCCTCCACTAATCCGTGCTGTCGAGAGGTTGATGACAAGGGGAGTGTAGCTGCTGCCCTGGCGTAAAATTCTCCAGACTTTCTCCAAAACAGAAATGGACCCTGATATGAATCGTCACCCATTCAAACTTTGGTCCATCGCAGTGTTGCTTGACTTCGGTGATCTCACGAGAACCAGTGTATCCAACATGCCAAACCGTTGGGTAGTATCAGTTCGAATGGAAAATTGACGAGTGTTTTTTAAATTTGTCTTTCTTTTATTGTGCGTAAACACGATGAGAATTATGGTCACCAATGCAAGACGCTGTCCGTGCATGGACACGACTTGGAATCGGCAGCTGGTGAATGTAGAGGCCGCTGGAAAAAACCACCCGATTTGTTGCAAATTTTTAATACTGCAGTCAAACATGGTCAAACTGGGAAGTGGCACCAAACTTAGTTCATTCCAGAGAACTCCACTGGCTTTCTGACAAAAATTATTTGACATTTTTATTCTCTACGTAATGAGAGTAAATATTTCACATACATTTTGCCAGAAAGCCCGTTAAAAGTCTGTATACAATGAACCAGTTTGGTCACCAATTAAAATAAACTAAAAATCGGATGGGGTTTTCCAGTTGTCACTGGATTCACCGGCTGTGGTTGGTCCAATTCCAATGGGTATGGATGGCATTGCAATTAATATGATGGGCAGTCTTAGACCGCCATTTTGGGGTGTATTAACCGGAATTCTTGGCCGTTCGGCGAGCGCTCTGCGTTGCTAAAACATTAATCGAAGAGAGCGAGCGAAGCGTCTCCATTCCACTTGAGTTTTTTGACGCTCCACAGTCAAGACATAAAACATCCGATCGAGCTGATTTATTGTGTGAAGAATGGTCCGATGCTATTCTCGCGTAATGAGCGGACATACAAACACACATACTCGCGTATCAGCATCATCTGTAGCTGTCAGCGGCAGAAAAGTGAGGGCGAGTGAGCGATGCCAAGACAATATTCCTGTCCAGTCCCTACCAAGTTCCACCCTGCCTGCCATGTTGCCAAAGTCATACCCAGGGGAGAAAACCTCCTCAATCAACAAGTGGTATAGCGCGATCCGATGCCATACCACATGTATTCACTCTGGTTACCAAAAGGTTTCCAATGCCTAAACGGCCATACTTGAAGCATGCTATAGCAAAAGTAGCACATTATAGCATTAGCACTGCTGGAAACACGCTGAAAATATCTGATTCCAAATCTGTGCTGGAATTTTTTCCACGCTCATCAATACAAGATGTTAAATACAAGTGTTTGAATAATTGGTCACAAAAATTCGAGAAATATCGTTGTTAAACGCAATTCATACCGCCAGTAATTTTAGATTTAGCTGGGCCAATTAAGTAAGTTTTTTTCAGAGTTGGCTTCACTACTCCTATACTTGGATTTGGGTTGTGAAGATAGCGGTCTTTTGAGCTCCACAAAGGACATGTTTTCATGTAGAGGTAACGAACTGTGAAACGTACTCATGTCCCGTCCCATTGTCCGGCTAAAAGGGTTGGGAAGGAAGATTTCAGCTATCACCAGTAGAATATACCTGCGGTTTGGCAATGAATAATCGAATGAGAAAAAAATCGACGCTTGTTTAAATAATTTTCATGCGTAATTTGAAATTATACCACGAGACGGGTCTTTTTTACTGATGAAACCACAATTTGAATCAAATTTGTAAGTTTAGAATTAAATTTATTCGTACTGACGGGCTAATCAATTGCAGTTGCCAACGGCTCATCATACAGCTCCATGTCGTCGACGGCGTCGCTTCCTTCTTCCTCGTCGCTACCAGTCGTCGAATCTTTATCAAAATTGATGTGTACCCGTCGTACTAGAACATGAATTCAAATGGATATATGTACATGTAAATTTAAATGCATAATTTACTTATTTTTACGGTTGAACACGTTTCAAGTCACATAGATCAATAACTTTATACATAAAATAAAATATCAAGTTCCATAGACTAATTTCTAGCTCCTAGCACTACCTAACAAAAACTCATTTTACCTAACCTATTATTATCAAACTGAGGACTCGAAAATGTATTCTGTATGCAATTAGCACAATTAGCAGTTAACACTAGCCTTACACAAACTTACTTACCTAAGAATAGTCTACTTTGTAAGGGTGTTATAGATTACAGTAAACTGTTAAGTAGCCCCCTGAATTAATTCAAAATGTTGATATGTGTGTAGATAATTTTGCGAGACAAATTTAAGAAATCGTATAGTATAAAGAAAACTGCAAATGAGACGTAAAATAAAGTATTCGAAAATAAACATCAAACCACGGAAAGTTTCATTTCATTCACAATGGCCGATAGACGAGTATTTCAACTCGGGAAATAAGTTTATGATGAGTTCAGAGCTATATTCGGTGAAGATGATTTAATGGCATGCAGTCATCTCATCTGACAAATTCCTAACTTGGAATTTGGATGAGTGAAGGTGGGGTGCTGTTGTGTAGATTTGTTCCGACGACGAATTCTCGTCTATTCCCTGTGGTGTTTTCTGCAATGCGTCATCTATATTTGAACGAGCTTGCAAGATTTTCAGTGTAATAATATGACGATATAAACTAACAGGAACAGTCCTGAAGATATTTTAAGCGGGAATTAATAAATTAGGCATTTAAATAAATAAGACTTGATATTTAGTCATAAAATTCTCTTTATAACCTGCGTCTTGTCTTGTCTTCGATTTTGTGTAAGACAGCTTAGGGACTCGTGGCTAGTTTGGGTAGAAATAAAAAATAATCTGA
Source organism: Lednia tumana (assembly GCA_003287335.1). Lineage (NCBI taxonomy): Eukaryota > Metazoa > Arthropoda > Insecta > Plecoptera > Nemouridae > Lednia > Lednia tumana. The sequence continues at coordinate 5,508 of QKMV01003980.1, forward strand.
CCCACTGTGCTGAGGCACACGTCCCAATTGCATTGCCCGATATTTTTCAACATTTTCACGTCACAATGAAATTCGTTTCTAATTTTACGATAATTTCAAGTTCCTGCGTACAAGTTACAAGTTACGCCGATAAGACTGCACAAACTTATTGAATAGTTGTGACGATTTGTTTCCTTCCTAGTGGTCAATCTACGAACCATGGGACGTAAACAGGACGTCATTTACGTTAGAGTATTCAATATTTATCTGCCTTCGGTCTTCTTCCTGTGGTCTCATGACAAAAGAGCAAAAGCAAGTTGCAAGTTACGCCGATAAGACTGCACAAACTTATTGAATAGTTGTGACGATTTGTTTCCTTCCTTGTGGTCAATCTACGAACCATGGGACGTAAACAGGACGTCATTTACGTTAGAGTATTCAATATTTATCTGCCTTCGGTCTTCTTCCTGTGGTCTCATGACAAAAGAGCAAAAGCAAGTTGCAAGTTGCTTCTCATCACGAACACTCACAAAGCCCGTCTCCTCGCATACATGTCTACTGGCTGAACCATGTTGAAATAATATGTCAGCGATATGTGTAGTCCCACAAATTCATATATTTTCATTTATGAATCGGCAGTACTGCTCATTACAGTCACACGCATATTAAGCAGCATTCTGTATAATGTGTGGTATTTATTTATTCTATTAACCCGTAGACTGTATAATTGGAATATAATTATAACTAAGAGCACACACAATACATGTAGGTACAGAGTACGTTTGCTTTTTGAAGGAACCCAGGGCCAGACGACCCTAAACGGAAACTTAATTATAGAACGCGTCACCATAGTCAAACTTAACCAGAAGGACAATATTACTAAACTTCAACATAATCGTCACAGAGATCCTGTCTTTCTGTTATCATCCCTATTCAATATCCATCCCCCTCTACCAACGAAACAATCTGTTCAAATCGCAACGAAAAGTCGACAATCCATCAGATTATTGAAATCACCCCATAATACCCCATTTATTCATCCCCCCGAATCATATAATATTCAATGACAATGTTTTCCAACGCTCCAGCTCCAAAATGACGCAATCCAGTGACGTCATTTACAACCATCTGCTATGACCAACCGTCAGTCATTGTTGTGAACATGAAAGGGTAGGGTGGGTCAAGAAGCACCCTTATTTTTGAGGGCCGGGGCCGGAATACATGGCCCGTACCGTACGCGTCACCATGCATGACTCATGTGAGAGCACATGGACATGTGTGTGAGCTGAAGCGACAGCGTGTTGACGCACACACATCATACGTGACACAACAACAACACCACCCGAGTTTCAAAGCAACGGATAAGATCAGATCTGAACACCTTAGTACAGTGGCGTCCTGGATGGAGGTCCTGGGGCCCGGTTCGGAACCCATCATCAGACTGATTAGTCAACATGATAAAATGGGTACAAAAACGAAATACGAGGGTAGAAAGACGATCCTCCGTGGTACAGTAGCTATCAGTATGACCAAATTGCAAGCTTTTCATTTTACCCAGGCTACTGAACGGTGGTGTTTAACGACGCATTGTAGTGACAACTGGCCCTGTGGCACTGGTCTGTTGGCGTCGGTGAACGATGGGATGATAATAAGGGTGATGATGAACCTAACAGAAAAGAGGGGAAGCCGGCACGTAGCCTACTACTGTCGAAAAGTACCAAGGGGCCCACCGCTTAGCGTCCCTTCCGAAGGACGGTACAACTCGAACAGCATGAGATTCTTCCACTAACCCATGCTGTCGAGAGGTTGATGGCAAGGGGAGTAAAGCTGTTGTACTAGCTTCAAACCTTATAACCACCCTCCCGAACAACAATGGACCTTGGTATGAATCGTCCCCATCCATCCTTTGGTCCATCGCAATGTTGCTTCACTTCGGTGATCTCACGAGAACCGGTGTATCCAACATGTCAAACCGTTCGGTTTTTCCCAGACCATCAGTCTGAGTCTAGGATCTGTCTGGGTGCGAAAGAAGGCTGCCAATGTTGATAGGCTGAGGAGCAAACCTAGCATTTGTACAGCGCTCTTCAGTTAGATTCCTCACCAGATGTGTCTTACTGGCCTTACAGGTAATTTTTAGATAACTCAGTGGGCGTTTTACGCGGTTTTGGACCTCACTTAGCACACTCTTCTCAAATGCGCTCGAGCAAAGAAAATTCTCAATTGACAAAAGTGAGGCATGCTCCTAAGCTCAGCACTTGAGTCCAGGGACCTTAGAGCCCGGCACGATTTCCGTGCTCGCATACTGGACTAGACCAGTCCCGGCCTAACGTGTGCCGTAGCTGCACCCAAGGTTTGACGGTCGATGCCTCGAACGAGTCAGATGCACCGGGAAATGTTGCAGTAAGCTTGGGAAATCACGTCATCCCTACCGAGAGGCCGAACAGAATTCAAAATTCAGGGACTTGAGCGATGGCGTAAATCTTTATTATCTCTTTGCACTTTTGGGTGACTGATCAACAAATGCTCCTGATATTCGTTTTGTGTGAAGTCTACTTCAAGCCGGCCGATAAAGATGGACTCTCCAGACTCCCTTTCCGGGCACCACAACTTCAGTCTCGCAATTCCCTTCAAAGCAAAGAAGCATGAAGAGTTTGTTCCGAGAGAAAGACGCTGGGCCATAATTGGCCGTTCTTTGGAACCGTTTGAATTAAACACAACGCTCACTGACTTCTATGATTTTTTTTCAACGTAGTATGAAAAGTTGCAACGTTCACAGGAAAACTCTGACAGCAAGTGGTAGAGACAATATTCACTCCATTTTTTCCTATTTTATGTTATTGTCTTTACCTCTATTGTAAGGTTTTTATAAATACGTTGATATATCCAAAATTCACAAAAAGAAAGCGTCACAAATTTAATTATTTTGCTATTTTTCCACTTGAAATGTTGGAGGTTGGCTTATACTCGGCACAATACTATCGCGGAAAAACTTCACAAAATAGGTTAAAAAAATTGCTAGGGTTCACTGGGGATATATTTAGTTTTTATTATTAACGACTTGATATTTTGATTAATAATACAATATTATTATCTCTAATAATAATAACATGAAAATTTGCACAATGGTCTTACATGGCTAAATATAATAAGATGACAATAATAATATTATTAATAGCTATTGTGGTGAACTGATTTGATGTACAGATAAAACTATCCAATCTTGTAGATTGCTTTTGCTAGCTACTTTGATGAGAGACCAGAGAGAGAGAGAGAGACAGAGAGATAGGGAGAGTAAAACAAATTACTCCAGCCTCTTTATCGATATTTGTCAGCTTAACCATTTTTCAAAATATTGCAATTTTCATCTAGACTGACTGTTAGCAATGCATTCGCGTGGTACACATTCGGATGCAATTAAAATGATTGAATGACATTAATTCCACATTTGCTAGTTGCAATAATAGCGCCAATTGTAGCTGGTTGGTCCATTCTAATAGAAATAAAAATTTTATACCTATCTAGTCGATAACGATTCAATTTACTATCCAACAAATGGACAGTTCTATAATTTATCACTCAGTAGCTATATATTTTCTCTCCAACTATCTTTCAACATTGTCTAACAAAAAAAAACTCCAAAAGCTCCTTTAGACTTAGGCCAGAAATGCATATCATATTATCACTTCTTTCCATTTTTAGCTTCCATAATGAAAAATGAGCTGATGAGTTTTTTACCGCCTAACTCTACGAAACACGCTTTCCTAACTAGCTAATAGCTACGTTTCAAGACATCAGCTGTGACAAAACCGGGTGACTGACCATTGACTGGAACTACTAATGAGACCGCTCATACCCAAACTCCGTGTGGGTTTTTGCTCGTGGGGACTGCGTTTTCTAGCTGCCGCGGCGAGCCGATCATTTTACGAGTGCTGCCCGGTTTGTGAGGGCCTGTGAATAAAAACATACCGCTCAGTTAGTCTTGACCTTCTGGCAGGGAATAGGGAATCCAAGTTTGAGTTTCATCATTCGAATATGGTATAGCGTCAAGCAATGCAAATTTAAAGCCATTTACATTGCTAGTGTTAATTTGAAGAATATTACAATGACTTAAAAAATACCTGCCTACTCGAGGACTGCTTGGCTCAGTGGTAGCTAGAGCATATGCCACGCAAGCAAAAGGTCTGAGATTCGAGTTCTAGTAGGCAGGTATTTTTGAAGTCATTTTAATATTCTTCAAATAGAATAGCATCATTTCTCTCCCCCTGAATAAATCTAGTTCCACCAAGATTGGCCCTCTCACTCTTAACTTTGATACGCTATTGCCAACTAGTTTACATCACAAGTCGAAAACAAACTGTCTTCAGGAGAAAGGTTAATTTGTTCATAAAAAATAAGCTCTCATTTTCAAAAAAACTGTTGGAAAATGGGTTTAACGGCTGAGAACTTCTAACAAACAAACTGCCAGTTTGGCAGTGGTAGGTAGTGCCAGTTTGGAAGTTTGTTTGATAGAAGTTCTCAGCAGTGAAACCCATTTACTAACAGTCTTTTTGAAAACTAGTGCTGAAATTAGGCAGAAGACACGAGTCTTAAGAACTTAATAAGCACCCATTTCTTTTAAACTCGTGTCTGTATCTTATCGTAGCGGCATTTAAAAAATATATTGTTTCCCAAACTGGGTAAATGAAATGCTGATTAAATTTTCCAAAGAAAAGTTTCTAAAGAAAAATGCAGCAAACTTGTTAAAGGAAAATTATAAATTGTGACTAAAAAATGTAACATTACAAAACATTTCATTATCCAGTGTGTGAATGGGTTTTAAGCTCACCTATCTTAGATAAAAATTACTCCTTGACACGTGATTATCTCATGCAGTCATCAAAGACCTCGAGTACAATATAAGCTTGAAATAACTTTAACGTTTCCCGTTGGGTACCTGTCTTGGGTACTGTTGAGCGATGACGGTGAAACGTCTTACCTTCTAGGAAGTTTTTGAGTTCATCTGGCGGTGCGATTGCAAGACTTTGTAGGTTGGCTTCTTTCATGTCGGAAACGAGACGCTCCACTTGCTTCTTCTTGTCAGAGATTGCCATTTCCAGTGAATTTACCTGTGACAAAAAATGCAGAATTGCATTAAATGCAATCGATAAAACACAATGTTGTAGGTAGGTAGGTAGGTAGGTAGGTAGGTAGGTAGGTAGGTAGGTAGGTAGGTAGGTAGGTAGGTAGGTAGGTAGG
>QKMV01003981.1:0-10719 GCA_003287335.1 Lednia tumana
AGCGAGCGAGAGCGAGAGGGATTCCTCCATTCAACTTTTTCGGGACTTGAGGTTTTGGATTGTTTTTGTTTTTTTTTTGTTTTTTGGCACTCCACAGCTTAGATCAAATGTCTGATCGAACTGTTTTTTTTTTGTGAAAACTGGTTCAATGCCTACTAAGATCTTTGCATTTTTCGCCCAATCGATACAGAAGTTTTCCACAAAAAATGTTAAAAAATCGAAAAAATTGATGAGATAAACTCGCGGACGTTTTAACAATAGAAAATTCTACACCGTGCCTCCCCAGACCCCTACTTCACCGCTGCTGACTTGGTTGTTTAACCATATATTTCGTTCGCCACTAATCATTCTCAAACACTGAGCACATTTCCAGTAGTGTTCCGTTTCGGCTTTCGTGTTCTATCTCCCTCACCCCGACATCCGCCGTCGCAGATTGCAAGTTGTAACATGAACGCAAGATTTATATCACCCAGCAGTGGTCATGATGTATCGGAATTAGTTTCGCGATGAATTGATGGCCTCGGGATTGTTGGATTTCTTGTCAGCCTTCCTCCCTTATAGCTCAGGATCCCAAGGCTTTCTTCCACAAACCCTGAAGACTTTATTACACAAACTGATTCTTGTAATCTTTCCACCCTTTCAGCCCACGATCCCAAGGCTTTCTTGCACAAACCCTAAAGACAGTCTACAGTCTATTTTACAGACTATATATCGTTAACTTTCCACCCTTAAAGCCCAGGATCCCAAGGCTTTCTTGCACAAACTTAAAGACTTACTTCACACTTTCTACCGGCTTAACCTTGAGTTAAGAGATAATCCTGAAAAGCAAAATGTCCCCATGGGTGCGTTTGGCGCAAGTGTCTAACCCGGTCTAGGGTGGTTTTACATAAAATACGCAAAACGAGAAATTCGCTGTGTTAATATGGAACAGGGACTCCTAAGTTCTGTGGATGGACCAAAATTTCATCATCCACATCTTAAATATTTGCCTAACATGGTTTAATAGTGAATCACAAAAATCTGGGATGGTTGATCCACCGTGAATGTATTCTTCCCGCTGTCTGATTTCATTAAGATCGCGGATTCTGGCGGTATAAAAAGTGCTGGTCAAATTTCAACCAAAATTTTTCACGAAGCCAAACCCATAGGATTTAAGTTGCATAGCATCCCCTTGGTACGACACGGGTAACGGTTTTGGTAAAGTGCATTAGACTTACAGTTGCGTAACCCCAAACGTTTCTTAGAAACGGTTTTTCAGTGGCCTGTTAAGAATCAAACACTCCATTCACTTGTTATTGCCATGACAACAGCTAATCAGATGCCTTTATTTTTGTTAACGGAGCGTTAAGTTCTTAGCAGACCACTGAAAAACCGGACCTTAGTGATCGAAGGTTATAACAAGTAATTTACCGCTGAGTTACAAGGGATATTTCCGAACGGTTTTTCATGTTGGATACAACGGTTCTCGTGAGATCACCGAAGCTACGTAACATTGCGATCGACCAATGGTTGGATGGATGTCCAATCATACCAAGGTCCATTTCTGTTCGGGATTGAGAGAGGTTGGAGGGTCTGGAGCTAGTGCAGCAGCTTCACTCCCCTTGCCATTAACTTCTCGACAGCCATGATTAGTGGGCGAACCTCATGCTGTTCGATTTGTACCGTCCTTCGGAAAGGACGTTTAACGGTGGTTCCCTTGGTACTTTTCGACAAGAGTAGGCTACATTCCGGCACCAGGTTTTCCCCCTTCCCTATTAGGTTCATCATCACCCTCATTATCACTCTAGCATTCACCGACGCCAAGAGACCAGTGCCACATAGCCAGTTTTCAATACAGTGCGTCGTTAAACACCACACAATCAATCACTCAATAAGGGATACGAACTCCACTTCTACGTGCCAGTATAAAATTCCCTGGGTCATGTGATTGGCAGTTATCATCTAATTCAGAGAAGTATGATGCTGCAAACACCTGAATTTGTTTTCTGTGCGGTGTAAATTTATGACAGCTCTATAATTGAACGGAAGAGTAGAAAGAAGGCATTCCAGAGTCGATCAATGTAAGGAGATCAATGCTTATCTTATAGCTTTTGAAAGCATAGTGCTGGTTGCCTCTGGAATACTAGGTGTCCATAGAATTGATGTGAAATGACGTAAAGCGACATTTACTTTACGGTCAAGTAAATACGTACATTTAACATGGTTTTATTTAGCTTGTTACCATATTTACATGCCAACATTGCGTAATTCATATTTAATTATGTTGAAATTCAGGATCGTTGGTTAGCTTCTCGTGGATAGACTGTATATTATGCGGCTAGTGTAGTGACCAGGGAAAAGAAAAGGAAACATAGGAAAATGGAAACCCTAGAGCTGGCTTTATGCGAGCAATAATGGCGGCAGCGCTGGTGGAATAAACCAAAAAAGGGTGTATAAGTGAAATAAACCATAAAAACTAGCTTCGGTTGGGCTCATAAAATGAAAGTAGGTACACACTGCGTAGCTAACGCGTAATGTTGTCTCATCTTCGACGAGAAATGTACAACGTTGCGTCCATTCCCGTTGGCGTACTTCGAATCTCATCTACTCATCCGAAATGAAAATGGTCTCTTTTTTATTTTTATTTCCTCCCGAGAGACGATTGAATTGTCCGTGGCCAGGATGACGTTTTGTCTCTCTTTCCAGTTTTCACCCTCCAGCATCGCGACGTGGAGATACCGAGGAGGCCCGCGATGCTCTTGGTGAATTGTTGAGATAGGATTACACGAAAAAAAAAGATGAAAGGGACCGTGCTAGCACTGCTTGTGCTAACAATTTGATTGAAGACGTATAAATCAGGAAAATCCCGTGCAAGCGTCACGTAGTTCAACCCGGGAAATATTGACGTTCCATGTCTATTTTTAATGTTTTTTTAACGCTCGACGTCATCTCAAATCAATTCAATTACAGAGCTTGCATAAATTGTCACCGTCCCTTTTCTATGGCATCACAACTCACAAGTCGAGCTAATTGTATCAAATTGTATAGGCGTTATATCTAACATTGACCCAATTAGGTGACCATGCTCGTTTCCGAGACCAAATGATGAGAAAAACCACAACATTTTTCCTCATAGTACGTGACGATGAATGTATAGCATTGAAAATGCTACCATTTCCTGGCCATGACCGATAGTACGTTGTATCTAGAGGTGTCGTGCATGTGGTTTATTCGCATTCCAGTAATTTTATAGAAACAGTTACACGGGATGGAACAGGAGAGCGCATATTTTCCGGCTTTTCCGGGCTCAGACTTGTTGAAATAATTGAGTGGTTTTGGACGAGATCTTACCTCTTTTTTCACGCTCCGGATTAGCTTGTCTTTGAAGTTTTCGTTGTCTGTGAAAGGAAGAATAAGAAATTAAGTAATTTACACCTGGGCGTACTTGAACACGCAAGTCTGCTTTTAGCGATGGGCATTTTTGGATCCGTGTAAATATGTAGTTCGGCACTTTATTTTCTCTTGCCGTATGTTGATGATAAGAATGTACAACGCATAGATTAAAGCAAATCCATGTGAGGCTATTCTGTAATCTATGTCGGTATAGGTAAAATTGCATTTTACGAATGCCAACACTGAAATCTGAATAGGTACTATCTATCTCATTCCTAACTCGGTAATTCAAGTTCCATGTTTTTATAGGTTGACGGACATGCAGTTCGAAAATAAAATGATATTACTCTGTTGAAGTCAATCATCCATAAAGCAATATACCAGAGATGACATATGCCCCGGCCGTCATGTCTGGCCACCACAATAATATGAAGAACTGCTGAACCACTAAAAGTCCTCATTTTACAAAACATCAATCACCCCCATCAGTAAAACGAAATTGGTGTCAATCATCCCCTAAACCAATCACCTAACTCTTATGAAATAGTGACATTAATATGCCAATCTACTATGCGTCGTAAAACATAAACAGCGTCGGCGTGCCAATAAAAACGTACCATATTGTAGTAACTGAATTTGTGTACCTTTTGGAATTCTTCGTAATAACATGCGATACTACCACATACAAGCAGCTATCTACTTAACAGCACAAATTATCGCTTTGCTGTTATTTACTATGACATGTATTATTATCATAATTAAAGTAGGTTAATTAGTTGATTGTTACAAAACTGGTGTGAACTTACCGTTAGTGACAGCCATTGCGTACAGGAATATTATTTTCTCCAAATAAATTGAACGTTAAAATCTACGAACTAAATCGACATATAAAAAATTTGTAAATATATAAGCGACCTAAGTATATATCATTGTTGACTATGTAGATTTCGATGATATTTGTGTGACGGTGAGTGGCCACACGTTTATGCGGGTGTGAATACAGCTGCGGACTGAGTTCGGAAAGGCATACAGCATTGGCACAGGCAGTAGCAGAGATAGCCGCTTAGGCAGCGAGCGCATGTCCATAGAACCGAGAACGCCGGTACGATAACACTGGCTCTTCGCTTGTAGGGGGTCGCCGCTTCACGCCCACATTTTGCCCGATCGATTTTCTGAGCGAGAGAGTGTTGGGTTTACAACGAAATATAAAACAAGGTTTGATGACACTATATGAGTGACACTAGCTTGGTGTAGATGACTCTAAACGACCCAGAATGACCTCTTATTTAGATAGAAAATGCTAAGAGTAGGAGGAGAGTGTATTAAAAGACATGGACCAGACGGACCTAAAATAAATAACAACTGCCATTCGAAATTGAATGTAAACAAAGAGCTCTCGTGAGCTTTGGATTATGGTTACCGCTTCGCTTCCTACTGGTCGAATGAACGATGAGAAAAGAATTGAAATGAAATTGAATGGAATGGAATGGAACGGAACGATGATTTTGTTTTGCAATATAGAGCCCGGTTCACGTAAACGATATGATCTTTGTGGAAGAAGCAGAAAGGGATAAAAACGAAGAAACATTAGAAGCAGTAACCTTACCTAATATTCCCAGTTGGCAACTTTGGACAACTACTCTAGAAACCAGTGATCAGTGATCAGTGGCATTTTCTTTGGTGTAAAAAGTCAATGAGAAAGTGAAAGTCAAACCAAATATCTTAATAATCTATCTAATCTAATAATAATAATCTATTTGGTCAAACTTTCGGAACCGCTAGTGAATAAATTGAAACCGACACTTCAAGGTTATGCTCCAGTAGATATTTGATTTCGCAACTTTTCCACGTTTGAACGTTTGAACGCATCAAATCAACCATCTTACGACTGCCTGAAGTAATTTATATTTATCCCACCTGATGTATGATGATGAAAGGCATATTTCAGGGCTGTTCTTTAATTTATACCCGCTGGCGCATGCAGAGAGCGGAAGATCCCCCATCCCCAAGGATCTTCCCCGGGTTCCCAATCTAATGAAATTTCAACATTCCATGCATTCTCAAACTCCACGTGCTAGCTTGAGTCTGACGTCACGATGGCTTCCCATCTGTCAGGTGGTAAAGTTAATGTGTCTCTAATTCAAGAATCGGCTAGGAAAGATTTGCTTCATTTGTTAGACAAATGCGATGGAACGAAGGTAAGGTTAATATAGCGTTATTTTACTCTTTTAATCAGCAGTATTGTAACTGCAGGGCAAATACGTTAGTATTGAAAATCATGTTGAGGTTATGTAGTACGTAACTCCCCCACTGTCACTTCGTAAATAACATTACATTTGCTTAAATCTTCAATTTTCGCGCTTAACTTTGGCGGTGAACTCTCTCCAAATGATGAACCGAAGAGACTACCCTACTTACCACCGAAATACCTTCCATAAACGGTTTCTAAAATACCGAACAATGAAACGCCGATGCAATAATTAAACCATTCCAATCATTGAATCATTGCAATCGTTGAACTCTCTAGGCAATCGTATGGGATGAATCCTTGGCTGGGCCGGTCGGACTTGTCGCGACTTATGGTTTACTCCGAGAACACGATGTTGTTAAGATGTTCCCGCTGAAAGCTGGGGTTCTTCCGCAAACAAATGTCAAGAACATCATATTCATCACAAGACCAAACTTGCATCTGATGGATGCAATAGCAGATAATGTTCATGGGTGAGATGCCAATTTGATATGAATGAGGTTTCAAAGTAGAAATAAAGAAAACTTGCTTACTTGCCTTTATTTCTCAAATCAATTACCTACTGTGTTTCAGAGAGGAAAGAGCCGCAGGAAGAAAAGACTTTCATTTGTTCTTCGTGCCACGAAGAAGTTTACTGTGTGAGCATAAATTAATGGTGAGCATCTACCCTAACTCCCTTCAATGAGAGCAAATTCAACAATGAAAGAGAAACCTTTATCCTTGTCGCAGAATAACTGTGATATTAAACCGGTGAATACATTTACAGAACCGTGGCGTATTTGGAAACTTTACTATCGAGGAGTTTCCTTGTGACATTTTTCCATTTGACAATGATCTCTTATCAATGGAACTTGATTTTGCATTCAAGGTTTGTATGGGAATGTCCCTTAACTAAAAACTTCACGTGTATTCAATAAATAAATAGGGCACAACTACGAAAGTTATTTTCGTTTAGGAGTACTACCTGGAGCGCGACTCGACTTGCTTATTCCAAGCAAGTCAGGCGATCATGATGCTACAACGTCTGTACGGAACAATACCAAAGGTATCTGGCAAGGGTCAGGGCGCCAAGCATGTGTGGGACCTCATGTGCCGCATGGCGCGAGAACAAGCTGGAAGTGTGAAACCAGGAATTACGCAGCACTGTCAGATCGACCACTTGCTTCTGCTCGACCGAGGAGTAGATCTGCTGTCACCGTTGGCCACACAGCTCACTTACGAGGGTTTGATTGACGAGATTTTTGGAATTAACAATAGTAAGTTCATTATTTTCTTTATGCTTCAAATAATAATCTAATTGATGCTTTTTTCATTTAGAATAATGCTTGAAATGCTTGGCTATTGAACTTATCTGTTTCAAAAGATAAGATCAATGATTACTTTTAGATGGAAAACAAATTGTTGTAGCAAAAATGAGTGTCAATTATAGAAAGCAGAATTTTACATGAGTAAGGTCTAAAAAACTTTTTACAGCCACAGCGCAGTTTCCGTCGGAAAGATTTTCCAAAGCAGACGAACAGACAACCGAAATGTCTGGGGAAAAAAAATCAATTATTCTCAACTCTGGCGAAGAATTGTTTGCAGAAATTCGGTAATTTTACAGCTGCAGCTTATTATTCAACGATCTACTAACTCCAAACCAATCATCTTGCTGGATAGACAGAACGTACGAACAAAGTGTATTTAATACTATGCAAGTCTTGAAATTAAGTAGTCTTTAATGTGCTGGCTAGTTTCTTTTAGAATTTGCTGCAAATTCCTCATTTGAAAGCCAGCCAAATTAATGTTTTGAATACTTCTAGGGGATCAAAGACTTGGAGGGTATGATATCACATACCTAATTTCAAGAAACATAGACTTTGTACTCTACAACACTGTATTGGGTACATTTATTTGAGATCAAACTAAAATGCTAGCATGCGTAATGTAGTATCGTAGATGAATCAGTGCAACAGAAATATCTGTTGTGAACACCCGCACAGAGCCTTCTTCATGGCTGTACCGAAATGTTCGCAGACAAATCTAATGTAGTTTATCTATGGTATTTTTCACATGACTCTGCTCTCTATTTTGAGAGGAGAGAGAGAGTGTGATTTATCAGTGAAGAAAAGGTAGAGTCGATAAAATGTAGAAGTTTTTCGTATTAACATGACATGAAGAGCATGAACATGAACAAGAACATGAACAACATGAAGAAGGCTAACTAACAACAACGTTAAAGTCCAGCAGGTTCCATTAGCTCCACCTTATCCTTCTCTATCGTACTTGCTCTACTTTCCTCTCGAAATATATACCCCAATTCTTTTTTGCATACTGGGTTCAACAATTAATATGACTTGGCTTTCCTTACTTACAACTCATCCAAGTCTTTTGGGATGTCAATTAATTCCACGTATATTATTTCTTTCGGTGTTTGCCCTGTAATTTAAATTGATACAACGTTTCGGCAGCGATTGCGTAGCCATCTGACCTGAAGATGGCAACGCTATCGCTGCCGAAACGTTGTGTCAATTTAAATTACAGGGCAAACACCGAGAAAGAAATAATACATTACCACGGCACTGGAAGCTTAAAATATACCAAATTCACGTATGTTCGCTCGCAGGGACAAAAACTTCAACGCGGTTGGCCCTGCGCTCAGCCGCAAGGCCAAGAGCATCTCGTCGCAGCTAGAAGAACGGCACGGAGACAAAACCGTGCAGGAGATCAAACAGTTTGTGGCCAAGCTGCCCCACATGCTAGCCATGAAGTCATCGCTGGCCACTCGTAAGTTGCCCTTTTAGTTTGGGATTTATTTACCTATTATTATGTCAAATTTTCACACGTCTATACGTCAAAAGAGACATCTGTATATTACTTCATTTGTTGTCAATCATAATATGTCACTGTAAAAAGGTAAGATCTTGGCTATAAAAATCTTCAATACAATAAAAATGGTCCTGCAGTATAACAGGGACCTTACTGAGCACTGGTTTTGGGGCCAGTTTTAGGATCTGCAGTTAAGATGTAGAGATTAACTATAAAAAAGTGGAATCTGATTGGTTGTTGTCATGGTGATGACAGGATGATTTTAACTTAACCATTGTATAGAAAATTGACTTGAGAGCCAATAGACAACATTCAAAAAGGCTTAATCCAGAGTCAATAAGGATTTTTTTTAATGCAGCCCCATAAGAAAAGCATTACACACACGATATTAATCGTCTCTGTAATGACTTTTTGAATGTAGTCTATTTATATGTCAGTTCAGCGCACCCTTAATAAATGGGCTAAAAACCTTCGTATCAAATGGAGGAGGATATATGATACCGACGATAAAAATGACAGAGTTTGGCATTAGATCAAGGCACTTGGGCACTTGGGACATTCTCAGTATTTGAAACCTCAGTCACATACAAGCTCGGCTTTACTGACCCTCCGCTATGGTACTGATTACAGAGATAACTCAAAAGTAGTCGCTATTGTCTGCACCAACTACCAAACCTACCATCTAAGCTTGGCAAACGGCCTCAATCAAACTGGAACTGCGGCTTTCGCATCTTCAGCCTTTTGAACCCTTGGTGTTTTGGCATCTCGGCTAATCGGCTTCTCTGCCCATTGCGTTCTCGGTCTTTGAAACATTCGGTCTTAGGATTTCGAATTGTCGACAATGTGGTTTAGCGGCCTTTATGCTAGAAATACGCAGTTTTTTGCATTGTCGGTATATCGATATGGTGCCCATAAATGTATAGATGAGAAACAATAATTAAATAAGTATATTACAGTTAACGGCTGATAAGATTTCTTCTACTTAATTTTCTCTCACTTGGATTGACCAAGGTGCAGGGTTGGAGGTTTTTACCGGGCTCAAACTGATGAACCAACATGGATTCTTCATTCCAGACACTACCGTAGCCGAGCTGATCAAAGAAGTAACCGACTCAAACAACTTCCTGGAAGCGCTTCAGACGGAGCAAGAGTTCATGAACGGGATAGACACGGACAAAGCGCACCCGTTCATCGAAGACTGCATCGCGCAGAAGGAGCCGCTGATCAAAGTGCTCCGGCTCATCTGCATGCAGTCCGTGACCAACTCCGGGCTCAAGTCCAAAGTGCTGGACTATTACAAGAGAGAAATCATCCAGACGTACGGCTTCCATCACATTCTCTCCTTGAGCAACCTGGAGAAGGCGGGGCTGCTCAAAGTTCAGGTAACAAAACACAATGAGAAACAAGCTTCCATGAGAAAAACGCTGCAAAATTCGCAGCTCGATCTTTTGTCATCTGTTTTTTCCAGCAAAATTCCAACAATGTTAATTAATATTTGTGCCTGGTTGGCTTAGCACCCAATATTTTGGAAATATCAGTGCGAATTTTGCATTGCAAATCTCAGGGGCGCCCAGTTTTTCCTTTTTCCTTTTCCGTTTGGCCTAAGCCTTTGCGTCTCTATCTCTTTGCCGAAACTTTGTAAAGGAAACCGCTCTATGTAGCAAAGCACTTGCCAATGCTTGTAGTCAACTCTTTGCGTTGATTTCTTCGCCTTACATTAAATTTTGTTTGCTATTTTGAACGCGCGCGTAGTACATTCGAACATTTTATCCCTCATATTTTGATAGGAAAATGGCTTCACTAGGTGTCTAACATATGCTTACAAAAAAGAACAAAGAATGAATGATAAGATAACTTATTAAATTCTTAATACTCGTGTCTTCTGCCTAATTTCAGCACTAGTTTTCAAAAAAACTTCTAGTAAATGGGTTTACCTGCTGAGATCTTCTAACAAACAAGCTGCCAACATTATACTGATTTTTTTGATTTTTTTTGCCCCGAAGAAGCTTTCAGTATAGTTAGCAACACGTTGGCAGTTTGTTTGTTAGAAGTTCTTTGCAGTTAAACCCATTTACTAACAGTTTTTTTGATAAGATAACTGTTTAACTTTTGTTTCGGAAGGGAATGGAGCATTCTTAAAAGATTATAAGATTACCACTTTCATGGCCCTCGTAAAACTAATTCACCCCTAAGAGTGAAGAGAACCAGTACCTTAAAAAAACTGTTAATAACTGGTTTAAACTGCTGAAAACTTAACTGAAACTAAACTGCCAACGTTTCGCTAACTATGC
>QKMV01003982.1:0-10716 GCA_003287335.1 Lednia tumana
AATTTAAATAATTTAATAAAAAATAAAAAATCAGGCATGTAGGCATTGTGTTATGTGTTATAGAGAACATGCTAAAAGTTTCATAGTGAAATGTTGAATAGTTTAGTCTGTATAATTTTTTTAATAAACATCTGTAATTTCACTAAAAATACCCAGCACAGGGGGAACAACCTGGCAAGAAATACTCAGCAGTGAAAGGGTAAAACTTTGCACTAGTTTTCAAGAAAAGGTAAATAATCAAAAAATCAAAAAAACTTTTTACTGCTAAGAAGCCCATTAAAAATTCCCTACGTAAAGCATAGAAAAGCAAACTTTGATTCTATCTACAATCAACAAGTATTTGTTTGGCTCTACTCATGAGCCTTGTTATGTGCAACTTCTGCTAGCACCTGTAACTTCAATTGATGAACAGTTAAGTTGTACATAATCAAATGCATGTAATCGATTCGTTATTAAATACCATTTTTTGTACCTTTGTGGTCTCTGTAACCCTCTGCCGGTTTTTCCAATTGAAAGTATAACTATTTTATTTGTATTTGATATTAGAAAACTCTGTCAATTTTGAAATGCCACTATTCGTATTCCTATTCGAACTTAAAAAACACTTGTCGCAAACCCCTCCCTTAAGCGTTCGCAACTTTTCGTAAACTATGCTGTTCACTTCTTCAGGGGCAAAACGTTTGACAGAAAAAACCGACAATATTACGCGAGAAAAACAAACACAAATTCAACCAAAGCCTACATCAACGAGCATTATTGTTTACAAAACCTCGGAGAAGTTTTATTGGATTTCTGAGCATTGAAACCCAGTTTGTGGGTGAGTTGTTTGCAATGGCTGGTAGTCTTGTCACCTGCAGCAGCAGCTCCTGTCCGATGCGGTGCTCGAGCATGCGCACCACGAGGTGTGCTTTCTTGCTGAGCACCTCCACGTAGCGCGGAGACATGGTGTGCAGGTTGCGCGCGGGGAAGTAGAAGCCGGGCTCCGGTGTGCGCGGAGGCAGCGCCGGCGAAGACGTGGTGGACGGCACTGGCGCCGGCGCCTGGCTGGGGTCCAGCACAATGCCGCCAAACGTCTCCTCGTAGCGCACCACCTCCAGCAGGTCCTGCGCACAAACCACTTTCTGGCAGACACTTTTGGCACGGGTCATGGTTTTTGAAATTTTGCGTTCGGACGCAAAAAATCGAAAAATTGAGTTTTTTGAAAATACAGCGTGCTTATTTTATTTAAAGTTAAGCCATGATTATTTTTATTAAGATTGCAACACACAAACAAAGAAAATGTGCACAAAATGTTGGCTGAGTACCTATTAACTTCAATTGATTAAAAAAAAGTAATTAATCTATGACTTTTTATTAAAAAATAAGGTGATTGAAATCTGCTTGACATCAATTTTGTATCAGTGCAGCCCTGATACTTTGGTATAACACTGGCAAGAACTTCCTTATTCCCTGCCAAATTTGCAATTTCCGAAATGTTCAACTGTCCAAAACATCTAACTTTGCTCACAATTAAATATAAATAGTAACCAAAACATAAACGGTCTGAAAAAGCAAAAGGTAGCACTCAGCAGGACTGGAAACGCAGGCCCCTAGATTAGTATCAAGGGTGGTACCAACATGCACCAGCAGGCATCTGTTGACATTCAGTATTATGCAAGGTCCCAAACATCCTCATCGCCATGTGACTACACCCCTGCGCACTGCTAGCGGAAAAAAAAACTCCACGCAAGAAATTTACTAGCCACCTGCGCATTGGTGGCAGATTAAAGGCGTGAAGACGACGCCCCCTTTTTACGAACTCATTGCTTGCTGCTTTGCTTGTTTCAGCGTCCATGGACTGAGGACTGAGGACCAAATTTCTGCAACTATAATTTTCCACCCCTAAAAATGTGTGCCATAGTAGTGGGTCTTTTTAGCTGCTACACTGCTATACAGAACTCCTGCACATTGTTGCAGCATTGAACCAAGGGCCATTAAGAGGTACTCCCTGATAAGATTGGCTAGTAGTGTTCTTTTGGGAAAGTGACCGGTTCTATTTCGGTGGCGAATTGTAGCAGCGATTAGACACTATTGAATCTTACGGAATAACATAGGGAATGCAAACATCAAATGCTTTGGTTCCTTACTAGTTGGTAGTAGTAAGATGGGTACTCACTGTACGGATGGACTCCCTATATTCATTATTTCCAAAGCACTTCTTGGAGTAAAGTCCACACAAGTAGGTGGAAATTCCTTTGGGAAGCCACGTGTCTGACCAATTCTGCATTGAAATGAAGCAACCAAAGAACTGTTCGGCAATTGCCTGAGCCATGGCCTTCCTCGTAAGGTACGTCTGATCGACGATAGCTGGTGAATGGAGGAGGTTAGTGCTGCAAAAGATAAAACCAATTGTCAATCTTCTAGTCTAAAAAGTCTTTGATAATCATCAGGTGTTAGCTGTAGACTACAACTTTATTTAAGCTCTCAACCCAGCCTAGGGTTCCCAGAACACACACTCTTAAAAACCTCGAAGACTAGGTATAATAAACTATAAGTCTTGAGTAACTAAGAATACTTTGATTTCTTGAGACTCATCTCAATCTTCTAATCTTAGCACTATATCCTAGTCCTAGATACTAATATAAGCAATTGTAAATCTGTGTTTTATTTTGTGATTTCTTTGCTAGGATCGAAATCACAAAATCACAATAAAATCACAATCTAAAGAATATTACAATCACTCCAAAAATACCTGCCTAACTAATACATAGCTAAGTAGGGGACCCTGCATAGCTGAGTGGTAGAGCACTTGTCATGAAAGCAAAAGGTCCGGGGTTCGAGTCCTCAAGTAGGCAGGTATTTTAAAAGTGATTTTAATATTCTTCAAATTAATACCAGCCGTGTAAATGGCTTGAAATTTGTAATCCTTGTCAAAATCATTTAATTTTTCTTCTCTTGCGTAAGACTTGCAGTTTGAACAAGAAAGCCTGGAAACCCTAGACTAGGGTGGGAAGCGAAATAGAAACAGCTTGCGGGCCTTTAGATACCTATGCTGATAATGAACTTTTCTACTGCTCACCTCAGGATGCTCATCGTGGAATATGCAGACACGTCCTGATCCACTTCGTCGACAAACACTTGCTTGTAGCATGAGTACGGGTACCGCGTGGAGAGCGTTTCCTCGTAGAACTCAAAGGCCTCATGCATATATCGGGCGGAAACTTTCAGCGAGGGCATCAGTTGCGGCAAGCAGAAGTGAGTGACTTCGTGCATGTACGGGTCAACGAATACCTCAAACGGCCTGAAAGAAAGGAGAGTTGTGTTGGAATGCAAAGGGCTGAGAAGAAATAATAATAGAAGAGACAATTACATTAGGGGAAGTTTATAAAAATTAGTCTATTGCATGCCAATAATGACGCAGCCCCGACCCATTGCAAAGCCTTGTACGAATTGACCTTGTGAACATGAAAACAATTGCCAACCCACATTGACATGGGACAGATTTCAATCTGTTGATCCACAAAGCGCCTTGTGTTCTAGGCTATAGTAGAAATATACTGAGAGTGCATTCTACCAATTAAAGTACAAACTAGAATGTGTATGAGTTCTTTTACAGTTTGCAAAAGTCAATCTCACCCAACAGCCAGTGCGATGTTAGGTGCCGATGCAGGGGTGCTTAAAAAGTAGTGGAATGTCTTGCGGCGCATGTCAGGGGTGTAGACGACTTCGATGAGATCGCCACACGACACGGCTGTCATACTTTCGTCGACCGTGAACTCCAGCTTCCATGTGCATGCCTCGGCAAAGCTGTCCACGCATGGGAACCAGAGCCGAGAAGAGTTTTCGTGGCTGTAGGTGAACATGTGAGCTCCTCGCTATAGAGAGATACAACATTCTTACTCAGTTGGGGTTGTATGGTTCAATACTATGATTACTACTGAAAGGAAAGATTAAGCTCTACATGCCACAACTTAGAGACTGTGCAAAAAAATAGAAAATTCACAAATGTATTAAATTTTACACAGCAGACTAATACATAAAGGTTTGTACTATTTCAAATAGCTGCTTCAAGTTCAAAGTTGAATGTGGAAATTTAGTTGTGGTGAATTATTTATGGAAGTATGTACCTCGGCCAGTGTCCCCTCACATTCTGGGATGACAAAGTGCAATCCTCCCTGGGGCTGTTCTAGAGAGAATTCTATGCCTACTCGAAGGCCCCTACCCTCCCCCACCAAGTGGCTAGCTTCTGGCGGTATTGTGATCACTAGCTCTCCGGCATTGTGGTCAGCGTCAATCTGATTAGCCGCAGTAAGGTGATGGGACGAGAAAAAGTCCAGGGAGCGGCTGTAATAAAGATGTGCATATAAGATGGATGTTTTGTTATCCTCCAGGAGCAGGTTTTACCAAGGTAAAATTATAAAGTTGGGATTTTGACTTACGTCTTTGTATCTCCTTGGCAAATGTCCAAAAAGGGATCAAAGTATTGGAACGGCACTTCAAATGTATCATTAAGAGCAACTCTGTACACACGACACTGTTTGGCATTTAATTTTATGTTCCTTAAATGATCTCGGAGAGGAACGATCGTCAGTTCGACACATCCCTAGAAACAACAAAGCGATATAAGAAACTGAATAACTTTCAGTAGAGAGAGGTGCAGTTAGTGATGAGCTGGAACGTACAATAATGCTCTGTCGCTGAATATTAATTCCCGTCAGACTCACAACTTGATGAGCTGTAAAGATGAACAATAGAGTTAGTTTACGGTAGAAAGTAAGGTTAGGAAAAGCAGTCTGTGGTTAATGGGTTCAACACGTTGGTTGTATTCGTATTGCGTGAGTTTGATTTGGCAACTAAGAAATACTTATAATTTAAATTGTCTCGCTTTGTCCACATGTCTCTCCTTCTTCATGTTTGTACTCTGTTGATGACAGCGGCGACAACAACAATCAACCCCCGGACGCCATGACACGATGTCAGATGGCAATATGGCGAACTTTGGTGCCATACAGGTTGCCTGCCTTGCGCGGGGAATCATTTAAAAAGGTGAATCTACCTCAAAAGACAAATTTCATTCTTTCACCCTTGAATTGGTTTTCTCACTCCAATTTGGAGCAAAATGATTTGTTTTTTCCCATATAAAAAGTATATGCGGTCCCTTGGATCTTGGAGCAGCAAAATCTTCCTTCTTGCTCTAACTGAGATTCCATGCAAATAGGCTTGAAAATAGCGTGAAAGTCGGTACCTATGGTTGCATTTATAAAATTGCGTTTCCCTATCGCGTCTGCCCGCAACATAATTTCAAATAAATATATACCTACAGTCTATACTGTGAGATAGCAAACAGCGTTATACCCACAAATAAGGCTCTCCATTCTTTTCCTGCAAGGGCGCTGGTGACAGTTAACACAGGGAGGTAAGGCTAGAGAGCCTATTTTCTGGGTGGAACGCAGTGTACTGAAAATTTGATAAGATATTCACCTCCATGGCCCTCTGGCCCCTTTGCATTCAAAAGAGCTGACATAGCTAACAAGTGCCATACAGAAGGCTCTATTTGGGGCCTAATTACTAGGATGTATCAAATACCTTCATATATAACCTAGCGGTGTTATATACTAAGGTATTTGGATGTATGATCTTTCATAGGGTAGACCAAAGATTGTAGTATGTATTAACCCTTCGGGTACCTTACAGTGCTAAACATCACCAGCGCTTTTGGCCGAAAAGTATACTCTCCTAGTAAATACAGGTAGCTCGATACGTAAACATTTAGGACCAAAAAATAGTTTATTATTTTGTTAAATTTTTAAGTCATATTTAAGGAATGTTTGGGAGACGACAGTTGAAATGTTACTTGCCCAGCGAATGAATACGACGTATATGGTGGGAATTCAGATAGATCTACGAGATTCGATTCCAATTTTTTTGGAAGTCGAGTCGGTTGGCAGGTGCGATATCATCTGCAACAACAATTCAAAAGTGCGAGAAATATAACTATTAAAACACTCAGTTCTCGTACAGACTGAAAAAACATGAGATTATCTCAAATCAAACGATTATTTTCTTTTTTCCAACACCCCTGAACGCAAGCGTGCGGAAGTTAAGCAATCGAAAGACCCCGCGGTATCTCCGAGAAGATACCTGTAAGACCAACCATCTACCTGCAGAGTGCAGTGGTAGAGAAGGTCGGTCGGTCGGTCGCTGTCCGAGACGGGCAAGTGGTTCAAGATGGCCGTGCAGACTTCGGACGTTCGATGGTGGTGGTGGTGGCTCTCCGCGATGCCTGACTCCAGTCCGTCAGTCGCGGTTTTACCTTCGTGCGCGGTGGTGGCGGACGGCCAGCTTGCATTGCGCTCAAATGTCATGTCCACGCTCTCGTAGCGTGTCTCGCCAGTGAATTATGAGTGTTGTGAAAATGAAAAGACTACTTCAAGCACTAACAATGGTGTCAATCGCCGCCTATACTACGTTGCTTCTTTACCAAAGCATGTCTGCGTCGGGATTGGCTCACCAACAATCGGTAATTATACTTGTGCTAGTTCGCGCGTGATTTCAAACCTACGAGTTGTATTTGCGTCAAGTTTCGAGCGAGTTAGCAACCAATTTTGAGGCTAGATGGCTGCTTGTTATCGTTTCGGTTTATGTGCATGTATTACCCTTTGAAATTTGACGTCTGAAGTCCCAATTGCTACAAAGTTTCTCTATGGAGAACTGCCGCGCGCGCGTTATCTTCATCTGTCTCCTCGGGAGTCAGGCGCGTTGATTAATATTTATGTTATTCACACACCGTTATACTAGAACAAGCAAAATCGCTCAAGGGCTGCTGATGCCGAATCACTTAATTAATCTCAATCCCTCTGTGTTTGCTTCTAGCCGGTAGCTCCAGTCCCTGGATGGCAGGAAAGGGCGCCTCGTTCCGTCGCGAAGGACTACGACGCCGACGTCAACAGCAACATGGTGTTTCCCATGGCCCCGTCGACGGTAGCCGAAAGGACTAACACCGTGCACAACAAAGACTTTGTTAGCAGCAAAAATAATAACAATAATATGGTGATGGCGACTGGCACGAGTAAGCCAGCGACCACTCAACTTAGTGACGTGTTTTTTAGTGTCAAAACTACGAGGAGTTATCACAAGTGGAGATTACCGATCATACTCAAAACGTGGTTTCAGCTTGCCAAAGATCAGGTGAGAAAATTGCGGGTTTTAATTTTTAAAGGAAAAACTCTTGGGTTTAAAACTTATAGCACACAAAATATGTTTTTGTTTTTTTGCTTTTGTACCACGGGACTTAGCCGAATGCTCTTCGGGATGTTTGGGTTCAATCCCCGCCCACAGTGGCACAAATTCTATCACATCTTTAGTTTTCAGTTATCCTCGAAAATAGACCCTAATTGAACAGTTATTCCTAAACTTCAGAGCACGGCTGCCCCTGAGCAAAGTGTCATTTCGAACGTATTGTTCCTGCGAGTAAAAAAACCTTGCTGTCAACACGCTCCTTCATCATAAAAAATAATAAAATAGATATGAACGTTTTAGGTCTCAGATAGTAAGGTAGCTGACCTCCCTAATGACCATCGCTAATGAATCAACGCGATTCTATGTACAACGCCCGGGGCGCCATCCGTTTAGAATGGTAAACGTTAGACGATCGACTTGACTAAAATACTTTTTAACGCGGAGAAAATGATGATAACTCTCCCTGCAACGTTCTTGTTATTTGTTTGTTGCGTGAGCTCAGTCAATGATGGAGTTAGCATTATAACTCTTCTGCTCGTCTAATATCGGAGGCGGCCCGGCCTTATGGTCAATTCGTGGGTTCTTCGTGGGAAAAACGACCTCATGCAGACATTATTAATCCGTGACCTGACCTTTGGTTATAACCATCATCTCAAGCTAGAGAGATGCAGATGATTTAGGTATACGAAGACCGCGGCTGTTGGTGATCCTCTTCTTGGGATCTTCTTCCCGTGAGAAATACAACGAAAATACTTATGCTTGCGTCTCACATTTCGGTAGATTGCCATTGCCAGGTATTAATTGAGATGCTTGTCGGAAAATGGATCCTAATCTAATCAGATTTTCGAAGTGAATATCGCACGTCCACGACACTTTCGTCCGTTCGACGATCACGACGCGAGAGTCGCATACAGTTCTCTTTTTTTGCCTCTTGTTGACGGAAATTTTCCGATTCGTTTGCATGGACTTTAACATGGTAAACGTCTCATTCATGCGCAATCAAGAAGGCCGTAATCTAAGGGTTGATCAGGGTCACCACAGATAGCGGGCGCAACGGGTCACCACTTAACAATGTGAGCACCGTTTTATTACGCGCAATCAGTAAGGCCACGCATTTAGGGTATGTCCGTACTCATTTGTTCACAGAATGAAAATTTAGACGTGATTGAAGAAGCGTCGTTTTGTTCCTCGCGGACATTTCGCATTCGAGCGAGTTGAACCGTGAACGCAACAAGAATCGCACCTTGCGCCGATTCGACGCTAATGGGCACGCATTATCTGGTCGTGTCAACGGGAACCTAGTTTACCCAAACTCGCCACTATTCTCCGCTAAAGATATCGTGTGTCGTAAATAAATATTACAGGCTGCGGATTGTGGAAGAAAGGAACGGCACGGAGGCCCTCACATATATTATACATCGCATTGAGTGTAGAAACTACCGTGGCGGGGTCCCTTAAGAGATATATCCCTCAACCTCGAGGGTTATCCGAAACCTGCAGGGCCACCTGCCAATGCCGATGGGCGATGGTAAAGACCTGCTGAATAGGAGTGTTTTTGTAGAAAAGACCCCAACTTGCACACTTGTTTTCCACCCTCCCCCGCCCACCCTCCATTTCTTACCCTTGTTGCCATAGTTGTGCATCCAAAGTCTCGCGACGAAGGGAATAGTTAAGAGTTGGAAGTGTATTTTGATGTGGAATCGCGATAAATTCCTCGTTTGCAACCACCCCTGGAATCGGAGACGAACCTCCCAGAAACAGATGACTGCTTATGTCTTCGCGCGAAAACATCTGGTGTTTGTTTGCACTCGTGGTCCCTCATCGCCTCCCGCCAAAAAGTGTCCACTAAAAGAGTATTTGTCAAATACAACTTGAGCTCGAGATATAAAAATAATAAGAATACGATCGTCGTGTCCTCACTCTTGAGTAAATATCGGACCATGTTGGCCACGATAAAACAAGAACACTTTTGCTAGCCTCGTCTACCGCGCACGGCGTAATGTTTTCAGGGTAGCTGGAGTGGTTTTAGAAATGTAGAAAACGTGTTGTCATTCGACCAAATAGAATGCTCAAATCTCCAGCGATGATATGAAGTGGCTCATCACTGTAGTCAAGGGACCCTTGCCATTTTTTATGAGGTGAAGCGTTTGGACAGCTCTTGGTCACTTCACTCGTGGGGGACAGGATTTGCAGCAGGCAACTGCGCGTTGAAGTATAGAGACAATCCCGACATAAGTATAGGTAAAAAAAAAAAATCACATACAAACAGGATTCTAGATATAGTGGGGAATGAATCCTAGCATGCTGATTAGAAACTGGCTAATACCACGTGGCTAACTGATGCGCTTCTTGCCGTTTTTTTCCACTTCATTTCCATTTTATAGCTGGTAGCCCATCTCTCTTCTTCACGCACTATCTTTCCTCCTCGTCTAATAGTCTTCACGATCAACTCGTGATTGTTCTATTGATCATGGTCAGGTTTCGGAGTACATATGATAATTAGGATACCCGCATGGCCCCTATTATTAGATAATATGAGGTGTCGTGTCTACACACAAAGCTCCCATGATGCGTATTGTAGGTATCCTATTAAACGTTCATAGGCAGAGAGCGGCATACGATGATGTGGGTGCTTGATGCATGTAGTATAGCAGGCGTTCAGGGACCGTGGGAAAAGCGTCCCCCTCGCGCGTTTGGGGCGCACTAGGCCGTGCCGCGTGCAATCCCCATTGACTGTTGGTACGGGACAATATGCTCCCTGTCTCGAGCGTTGCGCCCAAAGCATGTGACGCGCGTGGCCACATTGTTCCCGAAATGCGCTCGGTCGTAACCCGGACTTGACGCATTGGAAGTACAAACTGCACATCCGCGAGGGATTATGAGAATGCTTACATACATATAGGGCAATATGTTTGGTTGTCGATTGTTGACATCATGCGGTGGCATAGGCAGGGGTGGATTTAAAGGTCGGCAAATCAGGAAATGCTAACTGGCTTCTCCTTGCCCTGCTGGGGGTCCAAGGTAGGCGTTGATTTTTTTAACTGATTTGAATGGCGATAAGAAATGAGAGGTAAATTAGACATCACCATTGTCAAGATAGCAAAATAATGTAATCCCTGGTTGGGGCTTCGTATTATAATATTTATAACACGGTGTTTTTTTTCTTTACTTTGCCACCGTGTCTAGCGTTCCTAGGCTTTCCTGATAAAACTTTGAAGACTACGCACCGAAATAATGAAGTATATTATTCAGAATAAATATGTATTAACTAGCTATTTACTAAACTATACGCTACTAAATATATTTATGTTGGTGCCGTTTGGCGTCAAAATCATAGTTGCGGTTGTAGCTGCGAATTAAATGTTATTTGACAGCCAAAATAAAAAGCTTTCGCAGCTTCTAAAAGCTTTAAAGCTTACAATAAAAAAGCTTTCAGCAGTAGTATTTAATTCGCAGCATTAATCGCAACTATAATTTTAATATTTATATACTTACATT
>QKMV01003983.1:0-10716 GCA_003287335.1 Lednia tumana
TCACCGACGCCAATAGACCAGTGCCACAGGGCCAGTTGTCAATACAGTGCGTCGTTAAACACCAATATAAAAAAAAAAAATGCGTCGATTTTGAAAAACGTGTACTGGATGTGAAGTTGACGTACAATTCTTCCATGAATTTCATTTCAAACTTGAATGATGTGACTCCAGGGGAATGATTGAGTAAAAATGTTCCCATTGACATCAGTATTTTTCTTTTCACTGCCCATTTAAATAAAATCCCAACCCAGTAATCAAATTGGAACCCCCCCCCCCCACCCTAGGGATACTCCTCTCTACATTCTACACTCAAATACAATTCAAGGGTTGAAGTCAACTCTTTTCCAGACACTTTGTTTAGAGCTTGTTGATGCAGTTGCAAGTCTGGAACGAACTAGCTAATCAGACGACACTATTTTGTTTAACATGGTCCCTGTTTTTGTAGATTTAACATACATTCTTCTGATCTACTGAAATAAAAATTTTCTTTGTGAACAAGAGTTTCATTTTATAAGTTGACTGGAGCATATCACGTAATTTAGACACGACTAGATGGCCCTTTACTCGAGCTTTGGCAGCTAGAAGCTAGCCAAATCAACAAAAGACACAGTATCAAAAGGTAAAACCATTAAATTTGCTCGCCAAATGTACCAATCCCATTAAGATTTTATTTTGTATTTTTTGATTTATAATAAGAAAAATTTCAAAACGGTTTTCTCTGCTCCCAAAAGCTTAAAAAAGACTGTCTGGAGAGCAAAATTACCGTGAATACATTTAAATGAATTAAATATAACCATTTCCAGACAACTGTTTAGCGCGCTCAACATATGGGGTTGTTTAGAACCCATTATTTATATATTTACGTTTGCTTCCGAAAGGTCTGATGCTTTTAATCTACTCAGAAATGATCCCTAATGATAAGCACAAATCTTTTAAACACAAAAATCAGATTTCCAATATATATGTGCAAAACTTCATGGCAAGAGCTGCCATGTTTTTCTTGGTAATTTTGTAACACTGGGCTGATTCAAGGGTTGATCAATGTAAACGCCTGTTCAAGGTGCCTGCCAAAGTTTCAGCCAAGGACTTTAGTTAAGAGTTCAGCTCTAGTCCTTGAAAGAAAGACTGAACCGTGCGAATCAGGCTTAATGGTCTAAATTGAGTAATGAGTATTCGTTGTGGTGTTGGCAGAGCGCCCTGGTGGGACAGGCCGTGTATTCCAGTGACTGGCTTGATGCATCCACGAGCTTCAAGCGGTCGATGCGCATCATGATGTTGCGTAGCGACCAGCCGTTGGTCATCCAGGTTGCCAAACTGATCCCGCTTTCTTGGGATACGTTCAGAGCGGTAATTTCATCAGATTATTTTTCCGAATATTTCCGTACTGACTGGGGCATAGGATTAGTAACGTTGTGCTCATAATTACTGTGTAATTCTATCACTAAAATTTAATATTTACAGTGCGATTTGAAAGACCCAAACGTCTTCGTTTCTCCGCATGTTATATAATATGATTCGAATGAAAAAATCATGTACATACAAAAAACAATACATTTTAACGTGTAGAGTTTGTACTGTATTTTAACAAGACGTATACATTATTAATTTAAGTGTAGGTACGATAAAAATACACTTAAGGTAATAGTTAACTTTAAAATTAAAATAATTTGCTAGAGAATACCTCTATTATTTTCATTACAGAAACTTGAACTGATCGTTAAATAAAGTAGCATGTTTTAAGACCCTCTTTGCACATTTTGCGCTTGGGTTTTTTGACTGGACCCCATCTGCAAGCCTTTCTCTCACCTTGAAAAATGACGTGAATCTTAACGTACGCCCGAAACGTTGGGTTCATACAATAAAAAATGTAAACAACATTACTTGTACTCCGTATCAACGAACAGTGCTGCGCAATTTTATCAAATTAGTTGTCTGTCAGTAAACAGAAATGCTTCTTTTAGCGTCAGCTTCGTACTAAAATGGAATCGTGAACACCGAAAGTAAACCTGTGTTCCGCAAACGTGAATAGCAGCGAGCAGTCAACATGCAAAAATATTCGAAATTGCTCGCTCTGATCAGTCCCTCTGACTTGCTGTGTTCGTGTGGACCAGGTGAGCTTTTTCGAAGATAATATGTATGCTCATGCTGTTCGCAAGTCATGAACACGGGTTGAGTGTTCGTGTACGCGACTCTGTGTCCGCGTGAACTCTGACACTAAACGAACTACGAAGCAAAGAATCCATGACGATTTATACGTGATAGTGGCATTAACATATTATTACCGTTATTACTTTTTTGAGACTCATATCTCCTGACTAATTTCAGCACTATAGTTTTTAAAAAAACTGTTAATAACTGTGTTAAAATGCTGAAAACTTAACTGAAACTAAACTGCCTAAACTAAACGGCAGTTTAGTTTCAGTTAAGTTTTCAGCATTTTAACAAAAAAATATTATTACCGTGTTCCAGGTGATCAAACTGACCTACTCATATTGCAGCTTCGTAAGGGAGATGAACATGCTGGAAAAGCACTAGTCTGCGTTTTATAACAATAAGGGCCAATTTAACAAAAATTCTTAACCTTGCGTCTAAGGGAAGCCCTGAAAAACAAAATTAATTTCATGATTAATTGATAATTCCGTGATTGGCTGTTGCCATGGCTGAGGAGATTTCATCCGAGAAATGGCGCTAAACTGAGTTAACAAAAGTTGTTAAACTGGCGCTTAGTACTTTATTAGCTTATATTCTACTTACTCTACAATTATACTGTAATATTGCGAAATTTGATTGCCATACGGCGATAAAGCGTATTAAGCAAACTGTGCCGTTAATCATGAAATGAAAAAGTATCTGTCTGGCTCTGTTTAAAATTTAAGGCAAAACATAAATTATCTGCTGGCACTGTTCATGATAAAATCAAGTAATTTTATGCACGCACCATAATATTATGTACAATATATTTCATTTCCTTTCAACCCACTTCTAAATAAATGACACTGAAATTCTAAATACTGATTATTAGTTGATCTTTCGTCAAACGTGTGTTTGACGTGTGTCTTCAAAATATGTTTACTTGCGTAAATAACAAAGTTCAACCTGCAAAGGTTCATTATTTTCTAAAGTACTTATTTTTCGAGTATGCATTTCAGCCGCACCCCATGAAGTTTTCACTGTCTCGTTAATATCATACTCATCTCAACGGGGCAACTCGTACTAGTGATGGTAGCACTCCATACCAGTTATTATCTTAGTACAGCCCCCTTTGCATTGTGACCTGCACCCTCTCAAACCACGAGAAACTTTTACTTGCTAGCTCATTCGCCAAGATCTGGATCCTTACCAATATCCACTTTTTCAATAGTAACGCATGGGGTACCGCCTAGACCGGTGCTACGGTGATAAGCATAACATGGTAGCCCAGGGCTGTTTCGTGGATATTATGAAGTCCCTCTTTACCGCTCGGAATCCTAAAGGTTCGCATTCTCTAAGGGTCACTGCGAGCCTAGGTCACTCTTTGGGATTTGGATGGACCCTTTGGGATTGCGATTCTTTGACATTCTGAGGGGAACGCCGAGCTGTTAAGTGTCGTGATTACGTGGCTCTTTGGGAATGCAACTAGAATTTGGTGTCTATATCCGGGGGCGTCTTAAAGGATTGCAGTACCAAAGGGTAGCATTCCTAACGAGTCGCGGCATCACGATCTGTGAGGAATGCGACCAGTTTGGCACTTGACGCGAATAACGTGCTAGATGAGCTCGCAGGGTAGGGCAACCATTCGTGACGCGTACCAGTCGCCCTAGCGCCTTTTCTCAGACGTTTCCTTGCCCCGCCGTGGCCGTGAAATCGGTGTCCTAACCGCTCGAAGTTCCAACTGATCGAAATCTAAACTGCTCGCCGTGTCGTTGAATCACAACTGCTTGAGGAAGTACTTGAACGGGGTTCTAAAACCTTACAAAACATGTATTGTCTTTCAAAGCCTAAACAAATTATCTGGTAAATCAAAACAATAATCAGAACTATTCAACAAAACTTATTTATACACCCAGTTAACCCTATCTATAAACCCTTAGCTATCTCAGGCTTTCACCCTCTTTACTAGCATACCCGCTCCGTTATCAACTAAACAAAAAACCTTTAACTCGCTATGAATCCAAGTTTTTTTGAGTTAATGCAAAGTTTTAATTCCATTAAGATTTTCAGAAAGATAGATTAATAATATTTCGAAACTAGACATTTTCAATACTTGCAAAATTCATAATCCACACTTATATTACAAAACCGTCACAAAATACCATTTTAGCAAAACAAAAATGTTACTCAGTTTAAAGCAGTTACTAGTCATCGAAAGATTTAAATAAATCATACGTGTTTTATTAAATTAAAGCTATTTGGTGCTCGAATAATTATTCCATAAAATCATTATGAATTCTGTGCTGCATTCAAAGAAACACTAAAATAAATTTAACTCCTCTATAATTTGAAACTTTTTTTCCACGAATGTCTATAATAATAATTAATAATTTGTACTAGCTAAATGTACTTACCTACCTAGACTACATGTACATATTGTAGTTTATGTTAGTACCTACGTGCATTATTATAATATCTACATTGTAATCTATACTTATATGTAAAAGGGATGTATAAAACAATGAAAATAGTTGAATTTGAATATGAATATGGCAAAAGCAAGAACTGATGCATATATGAAATCCAGCAACGGGTTCGAAAATGAGCGGTGTTTGAGCTGTAATGAGCTATTTTCACCTGTGTGACACTATTTACAATCGTTTTTTCCATTTTCGGACCCCAATCTGATGACGAGTTGCAATAAAATTCAATTTTGTATACACCGCAACCAAAAAGTGTCGGGTCATACGAGCATAGCTGTTGTTAGGGCTAAACCACTTCCAAACTTCACTCGACTCATTTTTTTACATGCCAAGCAAACCAGTTGTAAGGATTCTCGTAGCTTAACATTGTTTTTAACAGCGACAGAAACCAAAACCGAAACTGGAGACCGGAAAAAGCTATGTTTTTCGAAACAGAAAATTGAACTCGTTATTTTAAAATGTACTGTGAAGGAAGCCAGGAAAAATCGTAATATACTAGGCCGTTTATTTCATTTTGTTTAGGGCTTGTTTCGGATGTTTAATAGCCCAAAAGTCACCAACAATTTTATCGTTTCAATTTTTTCAAGCATTTCGAACAGTTTACTTCGTTATCTTATTGAAATCGATTTGGAAGAGGCAGGGTTTTGTACAAGTGTGATTCTCGGGCGAAGTTAGCGGTGAAAAAGTCCGGAAAATGTATCGCTTCTTTCAGCATATTTCAAGGAAGAAATAAAATTAAAAAATTAAAACTGCATGCGGAACCGAAATAAAACGGTGTAACCCGATTTAAACCCGTTTCAAAACCGATTTTTTTTTGTGAAATAACAAAACTGAATCCGAACCCGGAAAAACAAAAGGGTAAGAACTGAAACTGAAACCGAAACCGAAATTAAGAACGGTTTCAGTTCCTGCTACTTAGCTGAAATGGATATGTTCGCCAAGTTTCGAACATTGCTTCGTAAAAAGTTGGCCCGATTTAACGACTGGCGCGCTGTTGATGGCAACTATTTATATCTCTACAGAGAGATTCTATTCCAACAAGGTAAGCAAAGAACAGGCTTGACAGTATGTCTCCGTACCTTCACTTTGACGCACTATCAGCTCAATGACGCTCTTTTTTGGGTTTCAAAGTCTTTTTAAAAGATACAATGATGTAAAGCTAGTCTGCACACACAAAAACGAAATAATTCGTTAAAAAAACATCGACGCTATTACAATAGTAGAAAAGTACAAAAAATCAAAACATGAAGCGTTCAAAATGAGTGATATGAGAAGTAAAAATGTCGATTCCCCTTCCCCCCGTTCAATGCCACAATCCCTGAGCTTGATTCGTTCCTCTCCACTTTTTTAATTAGAACACGAGCCAAATTTTTTCTGTTTTTAACGCCGTGTTTAAAAGATTCAGTGGTGTAAATCTAACTAGGGAGTCCAAAAAATAAAACCATTTTGTACCCCATTTCACCGATCGCTGATACGTGTCAATACGCAAGAGAGTACACTGTACATGAATAAAAAAACGTTTTGCAAGAACCTACATGCTCGTTCTTTAGTAAAATAGCCTAGCCGTATAACTGCAAAAGCCTAGTCTGTATGACAATGTAACGCTACTTCCCACTACCCGTCACCAGGTTTCTGGCCGGCTTTCAAAAGACAGGACGGGACGTTCCTCTCTTCTCTACGCCACTGGAATCCGTGGTTCGTCTTGTGTTCAGGCCTCTGCCACACGCTGATGACATTCCCAATGGCCGCCATCGACGCGCGTCAGGAACCGCTCGAGGTTCTGCTGGAGCCTGTCATCTTTACATTCATCTCGATGCTAGGGTTCATGACTGCCTACAGCCTGTTCTACGAGAGCGCGCTCTTTCAGGAAACGCTCGAAGCCTTTGAGGCGATGAAGGAATGCGCAAGACTCCTTCCGGAACAACCGCAGGACGTCCAGGAGCGACGAAAGAAAGCGTGCGACGCGCTATTCTATATTTTCTCGGGGGTTTTCGTTGGGACTGTGTCGGTAGGATTTATCATGGTTCCGCAACTGATTGCCGCAAGGCAATTCCATTTCAGGTGACTCTTGCCATGCCACCTATATTTGGTTTTTCATATTGTGTTTTTGGAGATATTTTCTCTCGGTTTCAATGTGTGAGTTGTATATTATTGCATACATAGGAGCTGTACCCTTGCATGCATAATGCATTTTTGTCATTTAAAGCTACTTTGCAATGCATTGCAACCTGTACTGTCTTTATTGGGATAATTTTGCTGGTGTGACCGAATGGTTTCAGGGGATTGGTTCCAGGAGCAGCCTAACAAGCCGTTAAGATACCGTTTTTTTAGCATTATAGACACAAGATATCAAATGTTATATTTATTGGTACGATAATTGTCCATTAGGAGGTCCTCCTACTCAGTTACTTTGACACTGTTCGTGCATGTGATTAGAAAATATTTATTCGTGGTGGCATTTTATCAATACCTTACAGGTGTGTATCACAACATATTGAGTATTGTGCTTTGCACCCTAGAAAGCAAATCGCGCCCAAGGAGCTTGAAGATTAAGATTCCTTTAGAGGATTGTGGATGGTCGGCTGTCCTGTAACAAACACTTTTTGTGCATCAAAAATGCTATTTTTTTTTGGAAAAATCAGTACACTGAGAAAGGATAAATAAAGGCACTTAATTCAATCACAACCTCATAGGTGAATCTAGCCGAGCCGCAAATAATTCCCAAAAGTTGCTTAATTGAGGTACTTTCAAAAATTCTTAACTTAGTAAATACAAAAATTTGAACAAAAATTTGAGTAAAGTATCTTCATTTACTCTTTCTCCATGCATTGACTTATTTTTTCATGTTTTTAGATAAATTTGAGTACATAAAAAGTGTCAGATACGAAAAGGGCGCGCAAGCCTTCACAAACATATCTAGCCAGCCGTCCTTAGCCCTCTTAAGTTTATAGGAATATTTTAGCCAAGTTTCACATTCTTTAGACTCATGTCTAGCTCCTAATAGTACAATAAAAAATAAATAAGCACTATTTTTTTTTAAACTTTAGTACAATGTTCTTCTTTCCTCAGGAGTTGGTATCCATACGACGCGAAAGCTTACCCCTACTATGAAATAACCCTGGCTGCATGGTTAGCTACTCTGGTTAATGTGTGTGGGTATGTCACACCGGTAGGAGTGCTACAAAACACGTTCCTGACTCACGCGACTTCACATTTGGATCTCCTCATCCGCAACCTAGCCGTGATAGGAAAGTCTGCACACAAGAGGGCGTCGCAAAAAGCTAAAGAGCGCAATTCCAACTTCAGCGGCACGCCGCTCGCGGCTGCGACTTTAGATTACGAAATGGGAGTAATCATGCGCAATTGTGTCCGTCACCACCAGGCCGTGATCAGGTAGGCCACGGAACACAGAGATACACTCTTTTTACCGGGGTAGGTTATTTTTCCGCACGGGGCGATGGTGGTAATTAACACAAGAAGATGTGGCTACGGAGCCTTTGTTGTGGGTGAAACGCAGCTGAATCTCTCACGGTAAACTGTTGAGTCAAGATAGTGAGACGGTAGACTTCGGCAGAACAAGATCAAAGTAATTACAATACTATGGAAAAAAAATGTTGTTGCGCCAAAAATTTGAAAATTTTTCTTCCTGACAGTTGTCTGACGGGCCAAAATAGCCCACCACTTCTGAATAATAGTACATTATCATATATCATATCATATCATTATAATATAGATTAAAATCACTTCCGAAATGCCGTACCTTGCTTAGCTCAGTGGGTAGAGCATGTTTCCGGTTAGCAAAAGGTCCGGGGTTCGAATCAGCGAGTAAGCAGGTATTTTTGAAGTGATTTTAATAATCTTAAAAATAGCACATTATTTATTTTACTCTATTTTCATGATGTCTCAGTTTCTTTTTTGATTTTAGATTCATTGCGAAGTTCGGAGCAGCTTTCAACCTTATCTACATCCAGTCCACCATGGCTTGCGTCATGCCAGTGGGACTTTCCGTCATTTCCTTACTACACGTATGCCTGCCCTGTATATATTTATTACTGCTTGTGGATTGGTTAGGAAGGTGAAAGGTAAAGGCAGCTGGTATCAACCAGTAACACATGGCACGGTTCATTATATGCCTGTCCACAAAAACCATGCAAATGCGGCCTCTGCAATACTGAAGGGTTGATTCTTAGAAAATTCCTTCTCAGAAGACCTAACTTAAGTTAAGGCAGAAAATGGGATAGTTGTTCGCATTTCTATGTTATTCAGGACGAGAGAAAGACTCACTTTACTTAGATTTCTCCTTCAACATCAAACCCCAATATATGGCTGCCAGAGGTTTCGAGTTTGCCCATGGTAAGGGTTGATAGAATGAATGTCGAGATTTCCAGGCGTGGTTCGTGACTGTAAGTTAACCTCTTCGTCAGAAAATTGGAAAAAGGTGTGTTTTTTGTTGTTTTTGTGATGGAATTGATCGTGCCCGTGTATCAATTTTTCTAGAATTTCACGTTTGAATGCGCTTTTTAATACAAGAAAATGAACTTATAGCGTTTGTTTTAGTGCTCTACTTATAAAACAAGAAAACCAGTGGCTTTTAAATTGTACAATTCAATGTTCGCAGTCAATGTTCGTCAATATTTTCACAAAATTGTTTTCTTGTGTATGTATATTTTATTAAAAATAGTTGGTGAACTGTCAGCGTATCAGACTTTAAAATCTCGCTCTCAATTGTTTACAATCTTCACCCTAATCTGGCCCGAGCTCGAAGCCTCTGACACTTATTGGTGGGGGAAGATGTTGGAGTAAAACTCGAGGTATAAAATGTTCTTCCTTAGTCCGAATAAAAGCTTGGAACAGGGGCTTCGCCATCGAAATTTGAGCTTCGCCTACTTATTCACGATGGATTCACGAACAAAACATTGACGATGTTCTTGCTTATTCAGGTTGAAGTATACACCAGAAAAACGTTGGTTTCACTCATTGTGGTTTCCTCCATGTCTCTTGTCTTCGTCTTTATCTGCATTCTCGGGGAACAAATATCTCATAAGGTAGGACAATTAACACTGAAGGTGTTTCCGGAGTACATACATGTTAATTTGTTGCGTGCTTTTTTGATAAAAAGTGGAAAACTTATCTTAAAGCAATGTCACGGAGAAATTCTGAACGAAAATTGGAAAAATTTAGTAGTAAGGAGCGAGCGTAAACTAGCGAGCGCAGACTGATCTCCAAACGAGAAAGAATCAGTTGT
The DNA here is from genome assembly GCA_003287335.1 of Lednia tumana. Lineage (NCBI taxonomy): Eukaryota > Metazoa > Arthropoda > Insecta > Plecoptera > Nemouridae > Lednia > Lednia tumana. The sequence continues at coordinate 9,859 of QKMV01003983.1, forward strand.
CCAATAGATAAAAGACAGAATATTTCAAATATAATATAATAGTTTTAATTTCAGAATATAATCAGATATTTTTCCAAAAATACCTGCTTACTCGAGGACTTGTACCCCGGATCTTTTGCTTAGCGGGTAAATGCCCTAAGAATGCTCTTATGCTCTATAGAGCATTTGCCCGGTAAGCAAACGGTCCGGAGTTCAAGTCCTCGAGTAAGCAGATATTTTTGAAGTTATTTTAATATTCTTAAAACCCCTCAACATTCTTTGTGGTGTTGGCAGAGCGCCTTGGTGGGACAGGCCGTGTATTCCAGTGACTGGCTTGATGCATCCGCGAGCTTCAAGCGGTCGATGCGCATCATGATCTCGCGTAGCAACCAGCCGTTGGTCATACGAGTTGCCAAGGTGATCCCGCTCTCGATGGATACGTATAGGGCGGTAGGTGGGCTGTCAGATTTGGTTTTCAATCACAATTGGCTTGGCTACTGTTGCTTTTTCCTACGTGTTTTGGGACCCTGTTCGGGCTGAAAGGCACATTGCTTGTTTTTCGGAGTAAAAATATATGTAAAAAGTATTTTACAGATTTATTTTTAAGCCTTGGTTTATTTCGTTCCAAGAACGAAAAGTGCGCTACTTGCACATGTCACGCAACCCGCACTGGACTGGGTAGAAATCAATTCTTAAAAAACTACAATATGTGAACTGGTTGTTGTGTCGGCTGCATTAATTAATTTATTTATCACGGAAGAAAAGTATCTAACGATCTGTTCCTAGAATCTAAATACATAAATGGCAGTTTAGTTTCAGTTAAGTTTTCAGCATTTTAACCCAGTTATTAACAGTTTTTTTTTAAAACTATAGTGCTGA
>QKMV01003984.1:0-10715 GCA_003287335.1 Lednia tumana
GTTATTAACAGTTTTTTTAAAAACTATAGTGCTGAAATTAGTCAGGAGATATGAGTCTCAAAAAAGTAATAACACACACACATCTTTATAAATATATACCAAAGCTACAGTTGTAATAAAAACTATGCGTGAGTGGTAGGAACACATAGACTATGAACGGAGTTTTTTGGATGAGCGTAGCGAGCGAATACTTCAATTTGATTACCTGTAGGAAAAATCATGCTCCTGTATTTTGTGTGTGTAATATGTTCGGCCTCTACAGGCTAAACGACTGAACCGGATCCAATTAAACTTTCGACAACCATCACAAATATCTGAACCTACTCCTTCAAACATTTTGAGCGCAGTGCATGAGATACTATCTTGAAATTCGTATTTCAGTACAATTTATGCTAATTTCATTACCGTTTTCCCCTGTTTGGTCTCTAGGCCACTCAGCTTCGTCGATTTCAATGAAACTCAAAGATACCTTTCAAAGATTTCAGCTTAGAATTGATCACATTTTGAGCGTATTTGGTTCCGCTGTTTTTTTTTAAACGCGTTTTTCATATTTAATGAAACTTTTTAAAATTATTCACGCCAGCATTCATCACAGAGTTTGGTGAAACTTTCACAGCGCGTGCTATATGGTTTAACCAGGGTCGTTTACTATTTTGAGTGCGATATGTAATGTAAGTCTCTTTAAATCTAATATTTTTGGAGTTGTAATAATGATGTCCCAATTCTCCGTTTCACCATTTATATGCGTGATGCTAATCAACCAGTCATGTTGCTGAAGAGAAATAAATATGTGACTGGGAAATAAGGCATTTGTTTTCATTTACAGAGGCATTAAGATATGTTTGTAATGTTTTTTTTTTATCCTTTGAAGTTTTGCATTAAATACTACGCTCACTCAACAACACGACTATACATATAGCGTTTCTGCAAAGCCCAGATATTTAAAAATAAAAATGAATAGTTGAAAAAATACCATGCGCATTTAGTGACGTAGTAGTTTAGATCTTAATCTCGACCAACACATTTACCTGTTCTGCTCCGATACAAAATCATGGGATGCTGAGCCGAAAATGCCTCTTCCGAAAAACCACTAGTAACAGTCAATCCCCCAACAGCACGAAAGCAGGATCCCTGCCTTAATGTCTGTTCGTCTATACAATATGCAACCCTTTTTTCAATAAACATTAGTCTGTGAACATTTCCCAGGCTTACCTTCCCAAGAAAATTTGTTATGGCATCTATCTGCCTATATGTCCAAGTTTTCCGTTGATGCGAAATAGATGAGTTTCCCTTACAATGACTGGTGGCATTGTCATTAGTACTGGCTTTCCTCAGAGGCAAGCAGCCTCACAACATTACGAAGCGAGAGCTGAAGCTGAACTGATGGAGATGGCGTATCCTCCACCCTAGTTATGAGGTTCCAACAACTCGCTATGGAATGGAATGAAAACACAAACTAGCTCGCTCAGTCGTCCACAAATCACAAAATTGCGAAATAAAAATTATCACAATAGTAATTACGACGGTCGGATTTATATTCTTTGGAGAAGCGGATACTCGGATGTAGTTTATTACCTCAAGAGAAGCCATACCACATAGTTACAGATCATTATTCCACCTCCCTCTCAACTTTCCACCGCGCCTGCAACCCTTCTTTGCAGCCCGCATAGCTCAGTCACTCACAGAGCAGCCCTAAAACACAGGCCACCACCAAGCGCACACTCCCTCAAGGCAATCTGTTGAAATGTGTGGGACAGAAATTGAGAAAACCTCTTGTAGAAATGTGTTGTTGTTACTTTTCCGTACTATGAAAGCAAAATGGTGATTCCTGATTTATTTCTCAGCGCTGGAAATGCATTATTACGTTTCTGAGAATGAAATTGAAATTCAGATTTCGTACAGTTCAGGTACATTCATGTTCAAAAATAAACGGCAAAGACATTACCTATTTCCTTTGTGTTTTATTTTTAACCGTATCGTAACAAACTTCTTGTATAGAACATGTTAAAAATGCAATAAGGAGCCAGTAAATTTAAACAGTGAAAAATGGCAAATAAATGATAGAACCTATCAGATATAGAGACCAATCACGATCCATATCTTGACCACGGCCCATAGAGTCATACATTCTATTTACTGAGACAATAATTTTCCGCCAAGGGCGCTGGTGACAACTTACACAGGGAAGTACGGCTAGTGGGCCTATTTTGTGGGTGTAACGCATGTATGATCTCCCACAGGATAGACTTTAGAGTGAAGAGTCACCAAATGGGTGACCAAAAGGGACATTCATAAACTATGAAAACCACCTAATTCATGGCTTTCCTGACACCTGATTACGGCATTGCGAGCCGCGAGGCTGCGAAGCCCCTCCAACACAGCCACAAAACTCACAGCCATATGTTGATAATGAAAGAGATTACACTAATATATTATAAACGTTTATTTTATTTTTATGATTTTTATTTTTACTGCAATGATAAATTATTCCACCCCAAGATTCCACCCCATTGTAGTAATATGCAAAGTGCAACTTGATGTGATGAAATGAGTTGCATACAATGCATTCTCCTTTGAGTATTTGGTAAATATAAGACGCACGAACAAAGAGTCAATGACGTATACAAATATTCTTTTATTTTAGTTATAGCTGTGCTTTGCATAACAATTTTGTTTGTTAAATACCAGGGACGGTTTTCGCACAGTCCCACTCATGTATATGCTAAATCGTAAAAAAATATATTATAATGATTGTAGCATTGTATATGGTCAGACATGGACCTGTTGTGTTGTCGCATTGTCATGGCATGCTATTTACGAACATTCGGATTCCACGTTTGATGCTCTTTTGCAGAACAATTCGACGCATTGGTTGGTTGCAAGTAGCTTTTTGCAGTCAACAGAGAACCATCGCTGGAACTGCTCCGGTGTTTGCCGTGCGCCAAACAAGCCAAGTACTATAGTTCCCTACCCACACATTGAATTTAAACAAATCTAACTTCATATACAAGTTGAATTGCATGTTGTCAACCCCGATTTTATATTCAAACATATGAAAGGCGTGCTGGGAAAAATTTTCATACTGTTGACCCTATTCTGAATAGTTACAAAAATTTGACGATATTTTGTCTAAACACAATTGTAAAAAATAACACACTTTGTTTCCAAGCATAAATATGATCTGTACATATTTTTCTACTGTACGGAAAACCTTTAATTAAATGCACACCAATGTTGCATAAAATGGATTTTTCTATTGCGCTCTTAATTTTGCTTTTAACTTAAAAAATGCATCTCATCTTTTTGAAATAGAAGCAAAATACAAAAAGAGGACCCGGATATTGGCTGGAATGGCATTGGGAGCTTGTTGGAGCGATTACTCTTTTTATATCATTGAATCCATATTTATTTCAAATTAAATTCAGAATATGTTCCGCCATTAAGTCCCAGAGAGGTTTTGAGAGACCTCCAAAAGAGAAGCTTTTAGTGGTGTCTGTACGATAAGTGAATAAGCATAATAATATAATAATATCGTTTCGGGACACCGGCACCAGAGCAGCGGCCCGGGATGGACGGAAATTTAGTTTCCGCTAGCTGACCGGCTAGTTTGGGCTTTGTGCCCGCTCACCATGTCACACTCTGCCCCTAGGACTATAGTATGTGCACACACTGTAACGTTAACATGCAACCACCATCCTGCCGAGAAGGCCACGTTCAGATTTCGCCAATCCTAAAGGCGAAGCGCGACTTAAGACGAGTTGATTTCTGGATGAGCGTAGTGGACGAAACGAATGCTTCGATTTGACTACCAGCAGAAAAAAACGTATAATGCCTGTTTGTTTGTTTTTTGTTTGTATGTTTGTTTTTATGTTCGTTTGTTCGCGCCCTATGGGCTTGGTGTGGCGTGGCTGGCGCGATTTTGATGAATTTTTTACCTTTGAAATCGCGCAACTTTTAGACCACCTGCGTTATTGAGGACAATTAATAATAAAGTTTCGTGGCAAACTGTATTTTTGAAAAATTTTACTAATTTCATCAACTTTTTGCAATATTTTGTGGCTGCCAGCAGGCCAAACAACTGCTTCGATTTCAATGAAACTTTAAAGTGACAAGATGGACACGGTATGTGGCACCGAGCAAGATCTATGACCCACACCACTTCCATGTGCAAATTCAGCCAGCTGTAAGCTACTTCTTGGCTTCTATCGCATTCATCTTGGCTCGCTTCTGTTTTTGTTTTTCCATACCAGTTCGCTTTCTAGAGGAAATCCAGCGTGTCTTCAGTCGTTCTCTTTGTAATTTGCGTTTATACTAGTTTTTTTTTCATTTTTTATTAAGCTTGTTTTCAGTCCCGTAACAATTTTTAAGAACGTCAAAATCAGAGCCCTCTGGGAGAACAGTTTCTCTCCACTTGTATGGCTGAAATGTATTAAGAGAGCAATGGATGTGGCACCCTCATAAAAATGACAGTGCAGTTCTGCACTTTACTACAGAGAAGTTATAAAGTGTTGGACACGATGAACATAGCTCATGGTTGAATCTTGGCCTTCTCGACTTGATCATAGATTCCAGCATTTTCAGACTATTTGCCCCAAGCATCAAAGTAAGCCATGCTGAAGTATTGAGCGAACTGTGATTTCCAAGCCCACTTATTCCCCCCCCCCCCCTAAATCTTTCATCAGTACTTTAAACAGTTTTAATTCACTACAAAGCAGCCCTCTTTCCACTTATATTTGAATCAGAGATAAATAATAGGCTTAGGCTCGAAAATGTTGAATAAAATACTTTGCTTTAAGATATATAGGAGAAAACCAGTTAACTATATGAGGCACCCGTGCTAGCTTTAGTAATAGGGGGTGTTTGGGTTGCCAGGCGGTTAGTGGAGCAAGTCAATATTTTTCTTCATGTCTCCGGTCTCTGAAGAGATTTCGATCAAACTCATAAAATACTTGACCGGATCATGAAACACAGTCTGTGAAAGTTTCGTTGAAATCTGGTGCACTGTTTTCGCGATATTTAACCCTACATGTACCCAAAACCATGCGCTTCCAGACTCTCATCTGCCGCTACAAGAATGCTATTATGTCAATGATGTGTGAACCCTGCCACCAATTGGTACTACGAGGGTAGTGAGCTAGGAGTAAAAATGTACGCCATAATTTACGCGCATCATACGTGAACAGTGGTTTGGTTTGTGACATTTTATCATTAGCTAAGGAAAATACGAATCAAAATATCGACCTTTGTAATCGTGTTTGGGCGGAACTAATACCAACTAAAAATGTGCCCGATGTTTTTGATTCGCTATCACCAGCTGTTGGTCGTATGAAGCACGGTTTTATGCTAAAATCCTGTTATCTCTTAGTCGTAATTGTGTTTGTTGAAGAAATTAATATTTTCAACAACGTCCAAAATAACAAACTTTTTACAATACTTAATATTTTTCACTTCGTTTTTTTCTTCTCTTTTTGACCAACGTTGGGAAACAAATCGTAAATCGGTGTGATTAATGGCGCACACATTGTTATCTTTCGCATTGTTTCCATGTGACACATGACCAAAGCGCACAGTTTTATAATAATGCCACGGTTTTTACATACCACGAGCTTGTTCAACTTGATGTGTCATTTCTTTGTGTTTTTAAACCTCAACAACAGAGTGTATCAGTGTTTGGAACCATTGCTTTTTAGACATGACAATAATTCCTCGTTGCACTCCGTGTGCTATGAACAGAATTCCACCGATGGTCAGAATAAACTCCAGTATGTTGTCGAAATGGCTTCTGCGAGTGAAGTGACGATAAGAATATCCCGGGTTCAATTCCTGTTTAACTAGCCATCTTGTTTGTGGTTCATCATTACTTGTACAGCCCACAAGGGGAATATTTCAGAGCATGGGTACCTGAATAACATTTCTATCCTCTTTCGTCATTGCGCGTAAAATTACCTCGACGACAGTGGTTCACAAAACGCTACCAAAAAAAAGTTGTCCCCATAAAAAAATTACAAAATATACTGTGCTCTTCTGGTAAGTATTCATGACATCCAAGATTACCATTAAGCGACCCCAAGAGCGAGGGAGCCTTGCAACAAGGCTGTAAAACATAGTATGCCATTTTGGATGCAGCACATTTTTGACATGGCATTTATTCTGAGTAGAGCGCTGTAGGAAATAATTTCCTGGTATTCGGAACAGATCTGAATAAATTTTATAAATATGTTACGTGATCGAAATCGTGGTCTGATCGCGCAAGCATTCGCTGGTAAACCAAATAAAGCACGCCGCATCGGTGCTAGATCTTGAATGTTCTTAATTACAATCATGCTTTCCGCTAACCAGTATTCCTACCTACCCTCACATTCATGAAACATTGCGAATCCCTCGAGGAAAGTTCCTACGTTAATTGAGTTGCAAATCGAGTGGGTTGTGTTTGGAGTTCAATTTTACATTGGGCTGTGCCATTCGGAACATAGCGCATTTTAAATTATTTGCAGCTCCTCGCCAACATGCTGCCGTAACTACACAGCATAGATGTATATGACTGGGGCAATAGGTATAACGTATACTTTCAAGTGACATACACTTATGTAGTTGTGCATGGTACATCTAAATTCTACAGTAAATTGTGTAATAAAAATAAAACTTTCTGGTAATTATACTAACGATAAGAGAATAATGCAATAAATAGTGTAACCATAAGGTAAGAGAATGAGTTTTTAGCAGCCTTGCATGTGAGACTGTATTATGGTTAATAGGCATATCGTTTCCGAAATTTCAGTTGAAAAACTGTCGTTGTACGTTGAAGCTGACATTTTGTCAAAAAATATTGAGGCAGTGTATTTGAGGCAGTGAGGCTGCTTTCTTTTACAATATTAACAGGGGTTTTTAGATGTGAGGTATAGGAAAAGCTACACATCGGTCACTCGTAATTGGGCTGCGTATTTTGGGATGGCTTTTTCTTTATATGCGTCGGGATTCTCATTCATTTTAAGCTTTGAAACGAGAATAATCAGTATCACAATGCCTGATTAGCGGCTGGATTTTGTTCCGAGTTATACCTCGAAGATAAGCTACTCGGAGGCTGATTTGCTCGTAGCGTATTATCAAGTATAAAAGTGTATGGAATAACTTGCGTGAGAATCTAGTTTTTGATGAGCACTGGACAAACAGCACACTCGCAGTAGCAGCAGTCAACCTCACTTTCAATGTGCGTAGACTTGAAAAAATGGCTTCCGTAAAGAAGTGCGCGTACGACTAATTTTACGACGATGGGAACGAGTTTGTTAGTGGATCTGGCCACCGAAGAGAAAGATGTCATCGAATGCAATGACACAAATGCCACCATCTGGCGGGAGAATTTTTGTTCCCGTAAAATGCTTTTTCAGAAGTTACATGATTGGAACGTGAATTCTAACCTATTACCTCATGCTCACTTCAAAAACGTCACGCAACACTGAGGACTAACAGTTGATCCAATCGACAATTTTTTCTGCCTCGGCACCCAGAGTATGGGATAACAAATCCAATACTGAATCTGTGAGTAGCCACTAAATAGACATCGTAGTACCCGAACATTACTTACCTGGGGGATAACTTTTAACTGGCACAAAATCCATCGCTAACCAGACATGCTAATTACCGGTCCTAATTCATGTAACTTAATGACCCCGCTAGCTATCCTATAATAGATCATTTTGGCTACGAATTGAGTTTATTAGGATCAAATCAATCAATTATGTATGTTGCAGGCAAAAACAGCCTATGCCCATATTATTTTTCACTTATGATTGCCTGAAATTGCGTAAGCTACAAAGACACCATCGGTGACCGCACTCGGGTTTGGTCCCGTAAGCTCAATGCTATACAATTTCGATAGAAACATGTTTTAACTTTTAGAAGCTACACCCTCGCGTCACATCGCTATGCAGAAGGCATTAGCCGAATTTTCAAGATTGTTGTTGTTTTGTGGGGCTTAACGGTGCAGAGCTACTGGACTATTAGCGCTAATTTTCAAGAGTTGACCCCCAACCGGAATATGCGGGGCTTGTCGATGCCCGGCACACACAAACGTAGATCCATGGGTCACCGAAGGTTCGTTTGGAGGAAATGACTTTCGACCGACATCTTCGTAACATTTACAAAAAATGTCGATGGTTTTTGTTCGCATGTTTCAACTGAATTCCTGTTTCATGCATTCACCACTGCCACGTAAAACTTGATTTTGAGCCTGATTTTTTAATTTTTTTTACCATTTTTAGGGGTTTTTTGGCAAACGATCTTGTGGCCACAATTGGCCAAAAAAACAAATCAATTATTTGGTTAACGGTGGTTTCCAGAGACATGTTTTTGATTGGTTCACGGTTTTCTTCGGTTGTGACCTGTAGGTTAGAAGTTACGGTAAGGTAGTGATGGTAGTTAAGGATGTGAAGTTAAGATAAGTTAAGTTAAGTTCAAGTTAAGTTAAGTTAAGGTAGTTGAGGTGAGAAGGTAAACAGAAACTTCTTACCAACAGAGCAAAACCGAGGAAAACCGTGAACCAAACAATTATTTCTTTTTGGATGGTGGGCAGGCTTACTCGTCTCTGTCTAGCTCCTTTTTGGAGTCGTTTTCGACTCCCCCCCACCCCCCTTATCGCAAGTATGAAAGAGTAGCGATCATCGTAGTATGATCATCGTAGCGTCTCTAATTCAGGATTTTTTACCTCTTTTCTAAAGCCAACACCTCGCAACACTAAGAAAAAAATGTAATGCAAAAATAAACTTTTCTCATGACAAGGATTACAAATGTTAAGCCATTTACACAGCTAGTATTCATTTGAAGAATATTAAAAAACACTTCAGGTCCGGGGTTCGAGTCCTCGAGAAAGCAGGTATTTTTTATGTGATTAAATATTCTTCAAACTTTTCTCATATTTCAACCGAATATTGCGTTCACCGACGCCCATTGCAAAATTGCTTGTGGACCTGAAAATTTTCGGTTTATATTAGTTTGTATTCGCCAAACATAAACGAACCGCCACTGATTGGGAGCCGCAAAAAACAATTGGACTTTAGTCCCACTATAATAGACACCATTTCGCACAAGAGCCTAGTGTAAAAAATACACTTTGTTCAACCCTTGGTTGTGCATAGCGGCAACAGTGCTTTGTCAAGAAGATTACGAATGGGCGTGCGCAACACGCCAAAAAAAACTGTGCGCAGCACCTAATAGGAATCCGTAGGAAGAAATGCGTAAGAAAAATTCCGCGCATTCCACTAGAATTTAATTCGCTTCACCGCAAAGAAAGGAGTGGAGTTTGTTTCTTGTTTTTGGTTTCTGTTTCACTCATTTCTTACGAGTTTTCTTGTTAAGTGTGGTTAGGCTAGAGTGTTCAAGTAAGGTCAGGTCCAGGTGCCCGTGCGGAGTACGGGAAAGTTTGCTAGTAATACTATAAACTTCGATTAAGCAAGACCCATGCCAGCCCATGATAAACGAAACGAGCCAAATTGCAAGCGCACGCAACTAGGGTCAACTAGAGCCGGGGTAAGTGTAGCACCTGGCAATGTACATAGGAAAATATGTTTTTCCAATATTTTTATCATCATCTTTAGGTCCTTACTTACGACCATTTTCCAAATTCTCAGTTGACGAGAGATCATATTGTTTTACAATTGAGTTGTTAGAAAAACTATGTGCAAGCATGTCTACCTTTCCCTTGCTTCCACCAGCATTATTTGCCATGAAAACACCACAGTGCCATTCTTGCCCCAAAACGAGGGGTAAGTGCGGAATGCACCATCAGGTATATTTCAATTAATAATCAATCAAATATGAATATTCCAGGCTAGTTAATGACCATGCAAATGTGAAACATATCACAAATTGGTATGGTATGGTAATTGGCTGGTTTCACAAATTTGTCAACTAATTGGTGTAAATATTTCGGCTGTAACTGAGCTTCAAAGTCGTACTACCAAAAAACCTGCCACACATACCCGTGACCCTATACGTCTTATTTGTTTCGTTTGAGACATTTTTGGTTAGCCAGAAAACGCTTTTTTGAGCACAAAACTACTCATGAATCATGAATCATGAAGGAATCTTGATTTGGCCGATAAATCAGGTAGCTATCACATAGTTGCTCCATTGAAACTCATTGAAACCAGTTATGTTCACACCACTTTCCAAGATACCGATTTATGGTTCCTTGAGTGAACATTTACATTGATTTTCTCATTCTTTCCATTGAATTATCTAGATTAACATTTGTCGTTAAATTCTTAAGACTCATGTCTGCTGCATAATTTCAGCACTAGTTTTCAAAATCGACAATCGCCCAATCGACCCCAAGAAGCTTTCAATTTAGTTCGCGAAACGTTAGCAGTTTGTTTGTTAGAAGTTCTCGGCAGTGAAACCCATTTACTAACAGTTTTTTTGAAATCATTTGTCATTACTTCTGGTTGGTTGTTCTATTATCCGCCTACCCATCATGTTGAGTCTCAAACCGGTTTAATTTATTATCCGAACTATGTCGCCCCTCACCAGTATAATATTGATGAGAAACTCTGTCAGCCAAAGAATAATAACGAACAAATGAGTGCTGCCTTTATTAAAACCACACTAAAATTGTTTTAAACGAATGCATTTGTATTCTGTAGAGCAGTTTTTAAAATATTGACAGTGTATATACTAAAAAGTATATGTAGTATAGTCGTATAGAGTATATATATATATAT